>VWZP01003703.1:554829-602667 GCA_013396995.1 Dicaeum eximium
GAGGAGAGGAGAGGAGAGGAGAGCACAGGACAGGACAGCACAGGACAGGACAGGACAGCACAGGACAACACAGGACAGGACAGGACAGGACAACACAGGACAAACCAGGACAGCACAGGACACGACAACACAGGACAGGACAGGACAACACAGGACAGGAGAGACACAGAAAAGCTTCACACTTGTATCAGTGCTAAATGGGGTAGCACTTTCCCATGAATCCAGGATGGCCAGAATTTTCCATGTTGGCTGTAGATTATTCCTGAAGCCACTAAACAAACACTGCAACCACATGGCAGCTACCTTTAGCCAGGCAGAGCAAGGGGGCTGCAGTAGCTGCTTTGCTCCCTACTGCTCATACCCAGACAGGTGGATGGCAGGGAGCTGTGGGACCCCTGTCCCCAGCAGCACCCATGGGGACATGGACAAGCAGGGGCCCCTCTTCTGCTGATCAGTCCCTTTCCACCACCCCCAACAGCCTGGCTCAGGTCCCGCAGCTCTTTTTCCACGCAAAATTTAAATATTAAATTTAAAAGTCGGTGTGACACCCATGACAGTGTGTTATGGGTCCATCCTGTTAATCCCCTGCAGCCGGGGGCTGGAGCTTCCCAGCCTCTGAGTTCATTCAAGCAGGAAATGGCATCTAATTCATAACGGAGAAGATGTTCCAGTTACAGCGAGGGTTTAATCAGCCACAGGGGAGGTTTCATTAATCACCCATCTCACTGCTCTGCGGAGAGAGGGCGAGGATGGAGTGACAGGGACAGGGTCCCTCATCCCCGCCCCACCCCACCCGTCCCCAGCAATGGGCACTGATGAATGCAGGCTCATCCATCCCTGACATCTAACAAAATCTGACGGAACCAAAGGCTGCAGAAGGGAATATCTGTATTTTGGCACGTGTTCCCAAGGGATCAGACTTCCATCCAGCCCGGGAGAGACTGTTCCTGGCCTCACACCAGGGCAGTCCCAGCCCTGTTCTGCTCCCAGCTCTACCCCTGTGATGCCACCCCCTCAAGGCACAGTTCTGCAGAGAAACACCCAACGTGTCTCATAAACACAGAGATGATTGAGATAATGGAAAGTGCCTCTTAGCCCCTGTCTGCTGCATCAGGATATGAGGCATCTCCTAGCAGCCATGAATAGGAAATTAATAGGAGCAAGCAGGAGTAACCACTTTGATGCAATTTCCTTGGGAGATAGTGGACCATCTAATCTTTATTGGAGCCCTTTAACCTGTCATTCAAAACTCATGAAGGCCTCCTGCTCACACAGCCTTCCCAGATATTAATAGATGATAGAAAAGAATAAATCAAAACAATCTTTTACAATTTTATTATTCAGAAGATTTCCCCCCCTAGCCTGAGGCACACAACTGGCTGCAAAGAACTGTCTCTTTCCAGTGGCCCTGACAGCTGGGTGAAGATGTGGTATTCCAGAGCCACCATCTCCCACTGCCCTTCCTCTTCCCCATCACAGAAGGACTGCCGAGTCCTCCACATCCCACCACAGCCACCCCATGCATGTGGCATCTTAAGGAAGCACTCAGGGCCATAACCCAACACCTCAGGGGGTGAGCAGTGAGACACATGGGGTCACCATGCAGTCCAGAGGACTTGAGGGGACCTTCAGGATGCTCCCCAGCAGAAGGCAGAGAGATGCAGACCTTTCCCCAATACACACACAGCCCTATTCCCTATTCCCTATTCCCATAACAGCACAAGGAGGCACAGAGTTACACAGACACACAAGGCAGGAGACACAACCACAAAAGGACACCAAGGCTTTGAGTGCATCTCCAGCTCCTCATCTCTCCTGTCCCACCACCACCTCCCCACCATGTCCCAGCAGCCTTGTGCTCCCACAGGAAGGGGGAGCAACCCTGAGACATGCAAAAGGGGACCTGTGGGCTCTGGAGCTGGAGGATGTGCCAGAACACACCTGAAACACGCCAGATTCTTGGAGGAGCAGGAAGGGGAGGGCACTGGTACCAGGAGCAGCCACCTGTGCTTTAATGGAAGAGGATGGAGGACGGATGGAGGATGATGAGAGGACTGCAGTGCTATGAACAAGTCTCAGTTTTAAGCTTGAGGGCATGTTAGTGGGTTGGTTGAAGAGGTCTGTTAATGTTTAATTACAATTAATCCAAGTGATGCTTTGTCAAAACACCTGAACATGGCACCCTGCACCCCAGTGTCCACAGGTTTCCCTTATCACTTCACTTATCCACCAATTCCTGTAATCTGCAGGCACGTGGCTCTTAATTGCTATTATTACCAATTAGCTTTTCTCTCCTGTAATTACACTGTGCTTGCCTAAAGCCTCCCACAGTTTCAGGGAGGTGGATGCCTTCTCCTCCCTCCCAAATATGCCGTGGGTGCAGCAGTCCCCTCTGGCTGCTGCCTGCCTGTCCCCTCTTTCTGGGGCAGCTGAACCATGAACCTCATACCAAAAACACAGCACAAACCCCCAGGGCCCTGCAATGCCATGGTGGGATCCATAATCCTTCACATGGCAAACTTACAGTCCAAGTGCAAGGCTCAGATGGAGGACTCAAGCCCAGGAGGGAGCAATAAATCACCCCACTAATGGCCAGTGCAACATTTGCCCTAATTTAAGGGCTGCTCCAAGAGCTTCCCAGAGCTGCATCCATGGCAGTGTGTTGGACAAGTGCAGGATGAGGCTCTGCCTCAGCTTTCTCTGTGGGAGAAGGCTCTCTCTGCCAGTGCCCAGGCTACAGCACAACCCACATCTCTTCAGCCTGGAAGAGAATTAATTGATTGTTGATTATGGGGGCTGGATAAGATTAATGATGTGCTTAACTATCCATTTCCTCACATTTAGGCACCAGGGGTGTGTTTGTAAATGCTGTGTTTGAGGCACAGAACTCCTCCTTGCTGCTCAGCAGGGAGGATGCTCAGCACTTAACCCCCCCACAACCCAAAGCTGCCCACGGATCCATCATCCTGCCTGCACACCAGGAATGCTGCACATCCCAGGTGTCATTCTGCCAGCAGGACCCCTTTTCCAGGGCTGACATGTCTGGAGGTGAGAGAGAACACCACTGAGGGGATGCTGAAACTCGGGCTTCTTGCAGCGAGATGTCATCAGTGGAAGTTTGGGGGAAAAATAGCTGCAAGCTGCCCTCAGGTCCAAGGGGTGATTGTAAGGATGTGGCCACGGGGCTGGATTCAACTGGGGACTCCCAGCCACAGCTGAACCTCTCCTATCCCCCCTCAAAGGCTCAGAGGAGTGATGTGTCACATGTCTCACACAAGGCAAACACCACAAAGCTGTGTCCCCACTGCCACTTCTCTCTGCAGCTCCCAGAAACACAGAATCTGGGAATCACAGAACCACAGAATCTGAGAAGAACAGAACCACAGAATCAAAGAACCACAAAATATGTTGAGTTGGAATTGATCCCCAAGGATCATCAGTCCAGCTCCTGGCCCCACACAGACACCCCAACAATCCCAGCCTGTGCAGCCCTGAGAGCATTGTCCAAACACTCCTGGAGCTCTGGCAGCCTCAGGGCTGTGCCCATTCCCTGGAGAGCCTGGGCAGTGCTCAGCAGCAGGATGGATTATGGAAGCACACATGGCACACAGCAGCACTGTGAGGGCTTTTTACTGCTGAACACTCTCCTGTATCCTGCATCACTGTATTCCAGGTGCCAGGAGTCCCAGAAAGAGCCAGAGATAAGCAGGATCTCTGGGTTCATCCATCCCTGCTCCTGCCCGAGGCAAGCCACTATCACAGTCTCTGTGGAAAGGGTGCAGGTGTGGGGATATTCAAGCATGGGGGTATCCAAGCATTTCACTCTCAAACTAAATCCTCTCAGTTAGCACCTGGAACTTGCACTTTTTAATTACTCTCTCAGGGAAGCTTAAGTCAAAAGAGAGAAAAAAAAAGAAGAAAGGAAGAAAGAAAGGAGACATTGCCTCTACATTAACTTGCTGGGGATGCTCCCTGGGGATGCAGAGTGGCATTTTCCTTCTCAAATTTTAAAATAGGAGCTTCTCCAAGGAATTACAGATTCAGCAGCGATTCACAGAGCCCTGACCTGCCCCAACCCTCACCAGCACCCAGCAAACCAAGTCAGCAGTGCCTTATCCATCCCATGTGGCAGAGCTAACCCAATTTTTTCCAGGTATTCCCAAATTTACACTTGTTTTGGGTTCCCTTTTAGGTCCAGCACCTTTCCAGGACAATCCCAGTGTCTTTAAGGACACCTGTGGCACTCTGGCACAGCAGGTGATTACAAGCTGCCTTAGAAGCAGCAGTGCTGCACAAGATGATCCCCTCAAGCAAGCTGGAGGTGTGGAGAGCACTGCCAGCTGCAAAGGCACTAAAGAGCCTGGATGATCCAGCCTTGCTCTGAAAAGACATGTGGAAGCACCTACCAGCACCCCTGGGAGATGGGCAGCAGGGTTTGAGGACAGCACAGGTCAGGAAAAAAGGGGAAACTGTGGCTCATTGCATTTGCAGCCTGCCAGAAAGGGATTCAAGGCCCCCCTTCCTGCAAACAATGATTTATCTTTAAGAAAAAATACTGGCTCCTCAACCCAACACCTTGTGCACAAGGCTTATAATTTTTTGATTAAACCCCCCCAAAAAAGGGAGGAGATGCTTGCTAGAAACCCCTTGTCCATTTTGTAGACACCATCGACACAAAATCTATCTTTAAATGCATTAAAAAATAAGATTAAAAACCATCAGTTTTTCAGCCTTTTCAGCTGTTTAGCCCAGGAGATGGGTATTTGAAAATGCTCTCCTTGCCATCCTGCTGTCACCCTGAGTGGATGAGATGCCAGCTAGGACACCCTCCCAGACACTTTCAGCTGAGAGACACCATCCAGGCAAATAAACACCGCGACCAAATTGTGTGCTGCAGGAAAGTGTCATTGAGAGCATGCTGTGGCTACAGGGGCAGGCACTGGCATAGCTTCCCAGGGCTCCTGCTTGCCCTCTGGGACAGTGCCAGGGCCACTGCTGACACTGTGTTCCCTGGGGACACACACAGACCTGGGCTGCCACCCAGTCCATGCATTTGGACTTCAATGCCTTTGATACGATGATGACACAGGCAGCAGGCTGGGGGGAAAAGCAGCAGAACTGGGCAGGCTGTCACCCTCAGGCAGGGGCTGTCACCTCCCACCTTCAAAGGGTGACAAAGGTGCTGCTTTCCCAGCCTGCTTTCACCTCCCTCCTCATCCTCCCTGCACACATCCAAGCAGGGAGCAGGTTTAATGGCACACCTACACGGTGCTCTCCTATCATCCCTTCCCTCCTGTCTCTCTCGGGGAGGGGGCTGGCAGGTTGTTTTGGGAGGATTTTGCCCCCATACCTACTTTTTAATGATCTGATTGCCTTTTATATTAAGCCAAGTGTTTCTCCAGGAACATCTCAGCCTGGCAGGGCCACGGGGAGCTCAGCAGGCAGCCAGCAGTGCCGGGGGTGCTCTGCCATGCTGCCTCCGCCAGGCATCCACAAATTAATCCAGAGAGCTTTCCATACTGGGAGCAATGCCAAGCCAGGAGAGCTGGGAGGGTACCTGCATCCTGCCTTCCTGACCATGCCAAGAAAGGAGAACAGCCCTTAAACACCCCATCAGTCACCAAATCCCAGCATCCAGCGATGGGTGTAGGGAGCAGAGTGCAACCCGGCTGGAGGATCAGGGAAGTTCCAGAATTCCAGCCCTGAAGTACTCCCCTGCTCCCAAGGAGGGAGCTCAGCTCAGGACCCCAAGCCATGCCAGAAACTGTAGCACATGGGGATGGGACATCCCAGCAGAGCCTTGTCCCCAGATCCTTGTCCCAAAACCTGATTTTGGTGCAAACTTCACCATTTTGTAGCGGAACGCACAAATTTTGGATCTCCCAGAGATGCTCCTGCCTCGGGGCCATCCGAATTACAAACAGCACCCGCCCCACTGTGTTCCCTTCTTTCAGCACTGTATAAGCAGAAACTCATGAGATAAACTCATGAGAAAAACATGAGTTTCCCAGCATCCGGGCTGGCATCCTGCGGGCACGGGCTCCTCTCTCTCACTGCACAGAGGAATCGGCCCCTGCTCCGCCTGACGCAGCCGCTTAATTAAACCAGGCCTCCACCTCGGGAGGAACGGGCTTAGATCTGCCTTGGGACACATGTGAATTACAGTCAGAGCCAGCCTGCCATGGTTTATTCATGGAGGGAAGTAAAATTCAGTGTGGTTTTACCTTTCTCAGGGTTTTGGGGTTTTTTCCTGCTTTTCTTCTCATGGATGAGAAATGAATTGGAGCACGGCAGGATTTCAAAGGTGCTTGCAGGGTAGGGAGCTGTGCAAGGCATATTAGAGGCAATAGAACTGGATGCATCCCTGTTCACCTCTCCCAAAAAACCCACCCCTCGCCCCAGAGGAGCAAATACCTGGCTGATGCAGCGAGGTGCTCACAGACTGAAATGCTCACTAAAGTAAGCCCCACGTGCTTCACTGGAAGCAAAACGCAGTCAATGCTCACCCAAAAGCAATTTTCCTCCAGAAAGGCTTACTTGGAAAAATTAAGGGTCTCTGGATACAGAGCAGCTTCAACACCAACTGTTCAGGTGACATCATGGCCCTAAACAAGGAGTTTAAGCCTCGAGCAGGGCATGGAAGCAGCTGGTTCAGGCTCCCACGTGCCTGGCTGCTCACTGCCTGCAGCTCCCCAACAGGTCCATGCTCACCCATTTAATCACCACTCTGGGCTTCACTCTCTCTGTTTTTCATGGTTGGGGGGATTTTGAAGGTCTGAAGAGAAAATCTGTCCCAGATGGATGCAAAGAGAAGAGCAGGCACGCCCTGGGCAGACGGTGCCGCGGGGCTGCCAGCTTGCCATGGAGCAGGGAACTCACTTCACTCTCCAGAACAGCCAGAGGGGGCAAAATCCCAACACTTGTCATGGTCACTTTTCCAAATCACTCCCACTTCTCCCACCCGGGTTTTGTTCTGCTTTATTTTCCACTTGGCTCCAGGCTCACTGCCCAGTCCCATGCCACAGCTCCCTCACCACAGCTCCACTTCCTTGCCATAAACCAGCCACTTTGAGTGATCAAACTGAATAAATTAATCAAACTCCAGACAATTCACACACATACACAGGGAGGTTCACAGCAGAGCGAGCAGTAGACACGTGGCCATGGCAGCACCAGGCAGAGGCAGCTCCTCACCATCTTCACTGCCCCAGCTCATTATTCTGAGTCAACAATTGAAAGGGGGATGAAGTTGCCAACACCCAGAGATGCTTTACCCCCACTCTAGGCATCAGGCTCCATGGAGAAATACCTTTCCCTCATAAACTGCAGCACTGTGAAACTCCAGAGCTGGCAGATACAGACTGGAAGAGCTGATACTTCCATGTTCCACCTAACCCAGCACATCATGTTCACCCCTCAATGCCTGCATGAGCTATCGAGCCACCTCATCAGCAGGGAAGTGAAAGGGCACAAAAATTCCTGGAGGATCTCCAGGAGAAGCTCTTCCCTCAGGTACAGAGCTGCTGGCAGGGGCTGTGGTTAGAACCCCCCTGGAAAAGATGCATCTTTCCTTTGCAACTAGGGATTTTGGGAACCCCTGACGTCCCTCCATAATTCCAGCCTCCCTTCTGACTGGGAAATTGGGGTAGCATTGCCACTGGGCTCCCCAAAGCACAGTCCCCTCCTGGCTGGAGGCAAACATCTCCCATCCCTAACAGGAACTAATTAAGCACCTCTTCCTCCTTCTCCAGCTCATGCCAGGCAGTGTCCCCTCGATCTAGAGAACATCAAGTGCTCATTAATTATGTCTGAAGTGGTTCCTCGTTAGTGCTGACACTGTGAAGGAAAAGTCACCCCAGGATGGGGCTGGGGAGAGTTTCAGCCGCAGGGCCAGGCTGGCACTGCTGGCACAGGCAGGGACTTGGGGACACACAGCTTCCCTGTGTCCTGTCACAGCACTGCAGGATATCGTGTCTTGGGTCACACTGGGGTGCTGAGATGTCCCAGCATGGAGCAGGACATTGCCATCCTGGTGGAGGTGAGCCCTGGGGGGCTGTGGTTTGGCTGACTGCTTAAGGACGATGCCCAGGAATAGATTTGCCATGGGAGGATGGATTTGCCATGGGAGGACATCCCAACCAAGGCACATTCCTCATCCACCCCGAGAGTGCAATGCATGGAATTAATTAGAAAAACAATTAAGAGAACTTCCCAATGAGTATTTAGAGCAGAACAAGCCATAATTACTATTCCTGGGAGGAAAGGCACCTTCTTACCCAGCTGCAGAGAGGAGAGAGGACACACGGCACCGACAAGGGTGACACCTTTGAAAAGCCCTTCTAGCCAAACCATTCCATGCTCCCATGATTCTTGCACTGGCTCACCCCTGTGCCACAGTGGGGAGGGCAGGCAATCTGCCCTAGAGCTCCTGGACAGGAAGGGACCTCCTGCAAGCAGTGTGAACACCGTGGCACTCTCCATTTTGGTGCCACCACTGGGGACAGGACAGATGTCCAGAGCTGCAGGATGGAAGAAGATTCACTGACCCCACCTCTGAGCCCAGACAGCTTCTCCCTGCCTAAATTTCCACCTGTGTCTATGCAGGTGATAGCAACAAGCAGGCACAAAGGAGTGGTCTCCTCCATCCTCAACATCTGCTACACATAAGACAAAGCCACCCGAGATTGCAGGGATTTACTGTACATAGGCAGCTCTGGAAGCTTTTCTTAGCTGTGAAACATAATTTGCACCTTGGGCTCTCTAAGAATAAGTTGTCTTCAATAATAACACATGATTAAGAGCTCAGGAGCAGATCCGATGTGGAGCAGGAGATCTGTGATAATCCCAGGTCTCTCCTGTCACTCTCCCCCAGCACTGCCTGCCTGGTGTGCTGAAACATATGCTCTTGGTAGAACCAGGAGATTTGGGTTTAGCCAGAGAATGACAGTCCCTGAAAACACCCAGACAGCCAGAGAACCTTTCTGCCATGCCCAGAACCATTTCAAATTCCTGGTTTTGTATCAGTGCAAAACCCACAAACATCAAAGCAATCCCTGCTTGGGAGAAGGGTGACCAGGTCCCTCTGCACCATGGAGGGGACACGTGCCAGTGTGCACCAACCCCTACCAAAGCTATGTGCAGATCTGTTGAGCCTGGATGCAATATGTACTATAATAAAGTACAAAATAAAAAATAAAAGTGTAAGCCGTGTCTCTCCTCAAGGGTAATTTCCTCTCTGGGCTGCAGACCCAGCAAAGCTGCTTGAGACAGGATGGAAATTCTATTCATAATTCCCCTGTATAAAATTTTCCAGGATGCCCTGCTTTCACTGACAAGTTCTAAGCAGCAAAGTGCAGAGACCAGACCTGAGGCTGGAGCTCTCCACCTCCAGCTTGGCACACAGTTCTGTGCCCCACGCTCCACAACTCTCCCCCAGAACAAGGAGATGGCAGAGCTCTGCCTGCACCTACCAGAGCATCATCCCAGAGAGGCTGCAGGGAGGGAAGGGATGAGACAAGACATGGACAGCATTATCCCAAGAACTGCTCCCTGCTCACAGGGGTGGTGCTGCTGGGAGCCCAGCCACGCTCAGGCAGGATGCAGCCACACTGAGAGCACCAAGGTGACCAGCTCCTACCCCAGCCCACAGCTCTCCTGCCTCAAATCCACTTCATACAATAAATGTGAAACAAGCAAATGAGTCCTGGGCTGAACACAAAAACTAGGTGATGCAGCTCCCCGCATGCCATTAATGAAATTTTCGTGGCTTCTGCTGGAGCCTGGGGTGAGAGAACAGCAACTCCCCGCTGGGGTGGGTGCAGAACTTAATTTGGGGTGCCCACAACTCTGGTTTGACGCTCCCACAGCGAAGGCACCGAGGATCCTTGGCTGTGAGTGCTGCACCGGCTGAAGACGGATGGGATTTCCCATGGCTCCTCCAAAGCCCATTGGAGAGCGCGAGCGACGCTCTGATTTAATCGCCCCGCTCCTCTCTCCACGCATCCTCTGCCATCCGAGGCACCAGGCGTGACAAATGGCCGCTTGTAACACACTCGGAGCTGACACCCTCGGCACCGCTCCATTTGTCACCACCCGAGCGCGCGGCGGGGCTCCGAGAGGGGAGCAAATTAAAACCTCAGCATCTGCACTGATTACTTCTCCCTCATCCTAGCGGGCTCCATCCTTCCTCAGCAGCGTCCCAGCTGGCACATCCAACCCACATTTCCCCTCCTTAGACAGCCAGGGGAAAGCAGGGCAACTCGTTCCACCTGGCCCATGGATTTGTCACCACTCTGGGTCTCTCACTCACTAAAACATCATCAGTGAAGGGCTGTTTCCCCAAGCAGGGGTTGCAGGAGACCCACAAAGACCAACTGCAGCCCAACTCAGCTTCCAAGTGATGCCTTGCACAGGAGAGTGGTGATGAGTTATCTTATGGCTTGAGGGGGAAAATCCATTTCATTATTATTATTGTTTTAGAATCACAGTCATTAGGTTGGAAAAGCCCTCGAAGGTCATTGACTCCAAACATTAACCCAGCACTGCCAAGGCCACCCCTAAACCATGTCCCCAAGTGCCACATCTACACAGCTTTCAAACACTTCCAGGGATGATTATTCCACCACTTCCCTAGGCAGCCTGTTTCAGGGCTTGGCAGCCCTTTCAGTGTAGAAATTTTCCCTAATTCTCAATCAATACCTCTTGAGACCATTTCCAACTTGTCCTGTCCCTTGTTCAGGGAGCAGAGCCTGACCCCACCCGGCTGTCCCCTCCTGTCAGGGACTTGTGCAGAGCCACAAGGTCCCCCCTGAGCCTCCTTTTCTCCAGGCTGAGCTCCCTCAGCCACTCCTGGTGCTCCAACCCCTTCCCCAGCCAGGATGAGAAACTCCTTTTTTCATGTTATAAATTATTACTGTTATCCTACTGGTGCCTGGAGCGTGCCATGGGCTGTAGGGTGCAGCACAGCCCCAAACATGGGTGAGATTCCCACCCCTTGGCAAGCAAACCGCAGCAAGAAGAGCCATTCCCAAAGGAGTCCTCTCGTGACTGCAAGAAAAAAAACCCCAACAACCCAACAAAAAATAAAAAGGAAAAAGTTATAGAAAGGCTTTAAAAGCCCCTGGCTGAGTCACAGGGTTTGCCAGGTGCTGGCTATTTGCAAACAAGGGTGAAACAATGCATGTGCCGGACATGGGCCGGATCTGGCGCTTCCTTGCAGCTCTCCCATTGTCCGGGAGAACAATTCCTGCTCCTGCCGGACAGCAGGGTGAGAGCCAGGTCTCCTGGGCTGGCTGGGTGGAGAAAGTTGGGCAAGATGGGTGGGTTTCACAGCCCACTGCTGCAGGGATGCTCATGAACACGCACACATGGAGCTCTGCACCCCAAAATTCCCCCAAAAATTAATTTCTCCAGGCTCTTCAGCTACCACAGGAAGTTTTCTAAATGGATCATTAACAGAGCAAGGGTTTGGAAGCAGTTTTATGCCTCCATTTACAAACAGTAGCAAGGAAAGAGCCTTGGGTGAGTGGGAAAATCAAAGGAGGGTTTTTCTTCCTGTTTTAAGGCTGGAATCAATGTTATTAACACTCAGAAGTTCTCATGGTAGGGAAGGGAAATACATAAACGGCCCGTGGACCAATATAAGGAGGAATAAAATTGATACGCGGGAAAATAAAGGCATACATGGAAGCTAATCCCCAATCCCTCTGAGCTCACTGCTGTGACAGTCCACCTTGGGAATCCCAACCCTGCAATGCTCACTTGGCCCTCACTCACACCTTGCCTGGGGTATTTTCTGTGTTCCTCCCTTTCTCCTCCTTCGGACAGGCCTGGATCACAGGGATGATTTGGGGACAGGGAGGGGTGGCTGTGGTGCCCGAGCCTCCTCCCGACAGCGGCCAGGACTCATGGACCCTCCCCATCCCTGTGCTGGGGGAAGGAAAAGGGCCTGAATCCACCAGAGGCACATTTGGGCTAATAATGTCTAATTAAGAGCTTCATTAAAAGCCATCACACTCATTAGGAAAAAAAGTTAACAAGGTTTTCTGGACGTTTTCCTTACAAAATTATTATGGAGGTTAATGGATGCCTTCGCTAAGGCATAATTTAGGAAAAATCACACATTTTTTCTTTCATCTCTCCTTTTTTTTTTTTTTTTTTTTTTTTTTTTTTTTTTTTTTTTCTTTTTGTGTGTGTGATTCTACTGTTTCTCCTCCACAGTGTGGCCATGGTAAAACTGGGCTGCCTGTTCCACCCAGTGGTGGAAGCCGGGAGATCGCTTCCAGGCAAAGGCAAAGCCCCTCCAACAAAGGGGAGCATCCCTCCCTCTCTCCCTCTCACAGGCAGGATTCAGCAGGAGCTGGCAGAGCTGCCACTTATCAGCACAGCCCGAGCAGGGAGAGGAGCTTGGGCTGATACAGGATGGGAGAGGGGCAGGAAACTTGATATTGTGCCAAAAAACAAAAACAAAAGCGNCAGGTTTGAGGCTCAGCTAAGCCTGAAATAAAACACCCCCTGGACTTCTTTGCTGCCATTCAGCGTGGAAAGTGCCCCAGGTGCTGTGATTTGGGTCTAAAAGCAGGTTTTGGGATGGTTAGTGGGGTAGTGTGTCACAGGTGCCCCAGCCCCAGGGAGCAGAGGCACAGCATGGAATGGGGGGGAAGATCCACAGCCCCAGCATGCTGACACTGCCCAGCCGTGGGATGCTGGGCAGGAGGAAAGCTTGACATCCCAATTCCAACCCAGAGGGAAACATTTTCCCTGGAAAAACCCTTAAATCATCATAAGCATCAGTCGCAGATGCTCCTTTCTACCCAGCTGCCAGGCAGAGACCCCAGTGTGCTTCAGCTGCTTGTCCACACGTTTGGAAAGGTTTGGGAACAAACTGGTTGACCTAAACCTGCTCCCCAGGGAAGAGCTTCACGAAGTGCTGATGGTTTTTAAGCCCAAATATTTATTTTTTGTCCCCAGCCCTTGTTCTACCTGGGCCACTCTGGGATGCTGCTGGCCCCATCCCATGCCCTGCTAAACCAAATCCAAGGGCAGGTGGAAGGAGAGAAGGGCAGGGGAAGCACTTTCTTTTTACATCTTTGTTTTTCCCCCCCTGTTTTAGAGTATAAAATCTCAAAAGATCACTTGTAGGCCATGTGAGCTGGAATGAGATGCTGGAGTGGTGGGGAGCAGAGAGGTCAGCACAGAGGCTGGAAAGTGGGAACCACGGGGAAGTGCACAGACCAGCAGATTGGCGAAAAAATTAAAAATTAAGCCATTATTAAAAGCAAAAAAAAGGCTTTTCTGCAGCCCCTGCCAATGCCTGGCGTGCTCAGCCTGCCTCAGGCACCCAGGCAGCCGGGCATGCAGCACACTGGGATGGGACAGATAGAGCCAAAGGCACGGGGAGCAGGGTCCTGCGTCCCCATCACCTCCCTTGCTGCTATTCACCCATGGGACAAAACCAACATCACCTTCATCACCCAAGAAAACCTCACCTGAGTGCCCCAAAATAGCGCAGGGGCACGAGGCTGGACCATGGAGCAGGGAAAAGGCAGCAAAGGGCACAGCCAGAGACCAAAAACTCTCAGTTCTCAATACAAGCAACAATTTCATTGGGAAAACTCGACAAGTCCCTTGTTTTAAGTGACAGCAAATTGTTCTACTACTAGTTGCAGAATGTTCGCAATCATTATAAAAATTACTTTATAAATCATATTGTTTCCCATCTTCTGCGATGGATAAGTAGAGGAAATCTATAATTATCACCCGGGCTGCTCAGCAGGAGGGGAGGACAACAGGAGAACCAGCATGGAGCTGCTCATTCCTCAGCATTCAAGGTCGGACCTGCCCCTCCTGCTGCTCCTTTCCCCAATGCATTCCCGCACACAAAAGGCAGAAGGGAAGGACAAACACAAGGAGACAGAGGGATCAGAGGGATGAAGGAGATCAGGACAAACCCACACAGAGCTTTGGCAAAGGCTGGGCAGAGCTCAGCACATCGGTCAGCAGGCAAGGAAGGATGGGGCACCGGCTGGAGACAGGACAGGGAAGCGCCTACTCCAGGGAAAGCCAGGGATGCCTGGAAGCAAGGCTGCTTGATGAGCAGCCTTTGCATTGCAGGCAATACAGCCCAGCTTTGCTCTTGTTTTGTGGGGTTTATTTTGATTTCTTTCCCCCTGCCAGGTCAGATTTCCAGCTGCTGTAGCAGACAGGCCAGCAGTGGCAGATTGGAGGCTCCCGAACCCTCCAGCACAGGAATTTGCCAGGAGGGGGAACTGAAAGTGAGACAAGGCAGGGAAGCAGCAGGACTGCTCTCTCACCCCTTCTTCCTGAGTTTATAAATACGACATAGAAATTCAGCACAAAGCTAGCTCAGTCCCAGACCTTTTCCTTCTCCATGCACCCGAGTTAGTGCCCGGCACTGGGAAGGTCAGAGAGAAAGCCAGCGTGATTCCAGCAGACAGAAATACAGTGCCCGGTCCTCAAAGTCAAAAGGCATGAAAGCAGAGACACAACTCCCAACATTCTAATCAGGGGTTCCTTTGCCATCCTCAGGCTTCAAACACCAGGAGAGAAAGGGTTTAACAATCTTCCCCGAGGAGAAAAAGCCAAATCCACCCCGCATGCTCATCCAAGGTTTCCCCCGCCTCCCAGTGATCCCCACTGCCACCTTCCCTCCCACCTTCCCTCCCACCTCCTCCCCAGCACGATGATGCATTGCCCCTTGACCACACAAGGAAGCCATAAAGCAGGGCTGAGGGATGGGGCAGAGCAAGACAAATGGATTTAATATCAGCCCGAGGACAGCGTGGGCTCTCTGATGCACTAAATGAATTATTCATTTGGGATTCAGGCAGAGCCTCCATCTCACACTGACCCACCACCCCCACGGGCACGGGGTGTCCAACAGGATGGGCTGGGCAGTCCTTGGGTTTTTGGCATACAGCTAAGGGCTGCTCCAGGGAGTCTGTGCCAAAGCAGCCTGGGATGGGCACAAATAACGGGCTGATCCACAAAGACAATTCCCCTCTCTCCCACGCCCATCCTGGCGCAGTGGTGGTAGCAGCCCCCCATCCCTCTGACACCAAAACACGAGGAAAATCTCCTCAGAGCTCTGAGTACCCCCAACGAGGATGACGTTGTGCCTGTGCCTCCCTCGAGCCATAAGTACTGCTAAAAGCCGGGATTAATGAATCCCTGAGTGGCCCAAGCTCCACTGGCAGCACGAACCCGCTCGGGTCTAATGGCCCATGATAGGCACAGCTCCTTCCCAGGGGAGCAAGGGATGAGACAGAGCTGGGGGAGATAAACAATCCAACCCTATCTTTTTCCCAACCACGCAGGAATTAAGCCTATTTTTTCAGCCTTCAAATACTGAGGGATTTTCTTTTTTTGGTGGGTTTTTTTTTCCTTGGTGACAATTCCCACAGGCTTGTTAAGTGTCTCATCTCAGGCTGATGAAGGCTTGGAGCAGATGTCAGGAGTATGTGCTTCCCAGGAAACAGGGTGCAATCCCAGCAGCTTCCCTGCCAGGCAAACCAGGCAAAGGAATACAACCCCTTCTGAGAAAACAAAGTCCAAGAGAAAACCAGGGAATTTTTATTTCTAAACTTTGCAATGTGCCACCTCCTGCCCACCAACCTTCAGGAAGGGCAGCAGTGGGCTTAGGTCTTCCCTTCCCAGCTCCAAGGCCCATGGGAATACAAGGAGGAGCTTAATGGCCAATGAACCACCATGGAGCCAGAGTCCAGCCCAAGGTCAGATTTTTATCCAAACACAGTTAATTTTCCAGAATTCCTGATGTTAACCCTGGATCAAGCTTTTAGGAGGGGTTTAAGTAAACTTCCAGGGGACGGGGGATATACAGGATTTGGGTTCCTCAGCAGCACTGAGCAGGGCTTTCAGACACACAGGTCTCATGCAATCCCAGCCTTTTCTCTGTCCTCCTGACAGGGGAACTGGAAAATAATTGCACAGGACTGGGAAAGGGCAGCCATCAGAGCTCTCCTCCACAGACAGCATCTTACCAGCACCCATGCAATCATCAGCCAGCACATTCCTGTCATCACAGATGCACTCAGTGCCATTTAACACCCGCTTGCCCTGCACCCACAGCGTACTCTGGTGCCTTTCAGGATCCTATATGCTGCCAGTCAATCTATAAAGGATCTTTCTATTCCTTGGAGCTGCCAGGATCCCTAATCTTCGCCTCAAGGAGTCTGAATACAAAGCACGCTCCCCGTGCAAAGGCAAAATGCTCACCAGGAGCTCAGCAGTTTCTCCTTGAGGATCAGTGCTGAGGAGTGGGAGCACAGCTGGAGATAGGGCACAGAAAACCCAACAAATCTCCAATTTCCTGGGGTCTGCTTGGTGTAGCTTTGACGGCATGAACACTTCACAGCCCTTGTGGAGCTTGCACAAGAAAAGGAAATAAGAAAAGCCATGGAGATGGGTCTAACACCCACCCTCGGCAGGTGTGCTCCCATGCTTCTCATCCTGCTGTTGTCAGTCCTCTGCCCTTCCCCAGGCACTTAGAAGGTGCATCATGGTCCTCCCAGGGGTCAGGAGCACTCAAGACCCCACCTTCCTCCAGCTAGCAGAAAGGTCAACACCACCAAAACCCAGGGTTTTACATTGTCACTGTCTTCCCCCATTTCTGGCAAAATGACATTACTTCCCAATTCCAGTGTTTAGCTAAAATTAATATTTGTTTTCCCATGATGAGAAATGTCATTTTGCCATATAACCATGTGTGCTTTCTGTGTGTTGGTTCAATAGCAGAGGAACGTCTCGCCAGAAACTCTCAGTTTGCAGAGAGCCCTCCCTCTGACTGAGCGCTTCGGCTCCTCACAGGAATCTCCTGGTGGGAGCAAAACCACCCTAAGGCTCAGCCACAAAGCTCATAGGAATCCCCCAGCCATGCTGTTTGAGAATGGATTCTGGTGGTTTTCTGGTTGTGAGAGCCCTGGCACAGGAAGGTGTCACCACCCCCACCTTGGCTAGGTAGGAATGAGGCTTTGCGTGGTGAAAACCTACACAAGTTCTCAGGTTTAGAGCAAACCATCAAACAAGCTTCTCCTCAGCCTGAATCCCAGCTTTGCTATTTTCACATATCCAGAGTTACAGATGGAGAAGAAACACCTTGAGGGACTCCCCAAGGAGCATCACAGCCAAGCCTGGTGGTACACACATTTCCCCCACATGCATCAGAAGAGATACAAGTGGGACCTCTTCCCATCACAACCCACCAAACCAGCCCTTAAGCACTTTGACCTTCTCCTTCTTCCCAACCCTTCCTTTTCCTGGTGGTGTTGACCTTCTAGAATCTGTTTGGAGCTGATAAAACAGGATGAGCAAAAAGCCCTCTCCTCTCCCATCCTTCTAAGCAGCATGCAAAACCAATACCTTAATTTGGGAGAGGAGAAGGAAAGGGTGACCAATACAAAAAAACCCAACGCACCAATGGTATGTGGGAAATATTCCCCACAAGGGCAGAAGGAGATGAAAAGCAGTGAGCACAGTTTCCATATTTATAACCTCACACTGCAGGACTCCAGCAGGCAGCAGCACGCTGGCAGCGTAGCCAGGGAACCCAAAAATCAGCACAACAATTCCAATTAACACCGAGAATCAGAGCAGCCCATGGCAGCCGGGCCTGATGGCAGCTGCCCGGCTCTGCCAGGGAAATAATGAGGCAGATGAAAGAGCCTGTCCAGTGAGTGCAGCACTTTGAAGGCACCATGTCACAGAGGTGACTTCCAGCAGGGTGGCAGCAGCACCAGCACTGCCACCTGCACCCTTACCACACTGCTTACCAAGTCTGGCCACTGATCAGAGCACACCGAGAAATCACAGGCTGACCACTGCTCCCAGATTCCTGCCTGCTCCCTGGAGCAAAACCACATCAGGGGAAGTACTGCCCACCGCACAAATCGGTTTGTTTGGGGACCAACATTTTGCCTTAAAACAAACACAAAGGGCTTGTTGGCCAAAGCCAAGCCTACCTTTGCAAGCCACGTTGTTCTCGGGCTCATAGCCAGCCTTGCAGGTGCAGCGGCCGATGGGCACCATCCACTCGCCGTCGCCGTTGCAGTACAGCTTGATGGGCACGTCCACCTCCTCGGCGTTGGGGATGCAGGTGCCGCGCGCCGTCACCAGAGAGGTGCTCTCCGCACCCGTCATCGTCTCCGGGAAGATGGCGAAGTTCTGCACCACGCTGGGGCACTTCTTGAAGAAGACCCTGACAGACAGCAGAGACATGCAAGCCCCGTAGTCCTGGAAAGCCAGGTAAAAGCCATTGCGGGTCAGGGGCCCGAAACTTCTCACTTCCGTGTTCACCTTCATCAGCCGTCCCCCAAAGTCCACCTGGGAGAAGCTCTCGTCAGCAGCGATGGTGTCTACTTTGAGGTAGGGTGCCTCCGTCCAGAAGGCCGACTTCTTGGTGGCAATGACAGAGTCTGTCTCGTAGTAGTAGAGGTTGAAGGTCTCCTTGCAGGAGCCGGGGACGTTGGGGAGGCTGCTGCAGTCGCGCACGGTGAAGCGCATCTCGGTGTAGATGCGGTGAGCCCCGCGCCGGTTGATGAAGGTGGTGAGGAGCCAGTTGTTCTGGTTGGGCTCGAAGACGTTGCACACCTGGTACGTACGGATGGTGTTGAGGTTCTCGTCGTAGCCGCTCACTTCTTCCCACTGCAGAAAGGAGCAGGGAGAAGCGGTGAGAAGGAGGAAGAGGGACCGTCAGTGGTCGCTCACCTTGCACAGGGCAGGGCTGGGAGGACAATCCCAAAGCTCCAGAGGGGATGAGGAATGTGGTTATGGGCACACAATACATGCGATGCACATGCAGAAACACCAACCAGGCCAGGACCAGAAGAAATCCCCACCCTCTTACCCCTCCATGCCTCTCCCCACTCCTCCCAATTGATGTTAAAATGTCTTTTCCACATGGGCAACTGCCTTATCTGCCCTGAGAGGATGTAAAAATGGGAAGAAAGATGGCCCAGGCATCTGGAGGCAGGAGGGAAGGCAGCACATGAGGCTACAGCTTCATTAAAGCCCGAGCCAGCACGTGGGCTGGAGAGCGAGCCTGACCCCAAGCTCCCGGCACAACAGGATCATTTCCCCCGGCAAAGAAAACCAACTAAATAAAACATTACTGCTGTGGAGAGAGGGAATATAGATTCGCAATTCGATTTATAGAAGGGCATTAATATAATCCAGGCTACAATTTCAATTAAGGGACAGCGGCAAACTGTGAATAGTCTATGATGGCATTAGAGTCCTACAGACAGATTTACAACCTCATAATCCATTCATTTTAACTAATCCATGTTTACAGTCTCCTCATAACAGCATTATTCATATGGCAATCTTTAAGCAGCTCCCTCAGTATCAGGGATAATTTCCAGGAGCAATGCTGCAGCAGTGTTCACGCCTGTGTTTACACAGGGCACAGCAGGTGATGCCACCCTGCCCTGTCACACTGAGTCCTGATGAGCTGATGCACCACAACCAACCCTGAAACCTCACAGATTTTTCCCCTCTTCCCTTTTCCATTGAACAACCATATTTCTCAACTCATCCCCAAGTTTCCCTCCTGTGAACATCAGCCTTGATGTAACAAAACACAGGTTTTTGTTTTGTTTTCAAAGCAGGGTCCTCCTCACACTGCCAACAAGTGCAGCAGAACATTCACTCCCAGACCCACCTACTCAGCTCCGCTACACTTAAGCCAAGATCAGAACTCAAGGTTGTGCATTGTTGTTAAGCCATGGTTACCAAAACAGCAATAAAGCCTCTCTCATCCAGCCCAGTGTTCTTCCTTCTCACCCCATGCCAGGAAAGCACTCCAAAGCCCCCTCTCTCCCCCGTGCACCAGGCATGGAGATTCATTGCCCCTTCGTTACCAGGCAGCTTTTCAGAGCAGGAGCTGTGCAATCCTCCCTGACCAAGGGGGTTGCCATTGTTTGCTGTTCCCACCTGGGCTTTGCATTACAGCCCTGCCTCCAATTAAGGCCAGACAATGAGCTCTACTCCAGCATTAACACCACCCCCATGGCTCTGCTGTCTTCACTGCAGGAATCCCCCTCTTCATCCTCAAAAACCTCAGAGCCTCAAAACTCAGAGCCTAAACCTGCCAACAAACTCTGCTGCACTTCAACATTTCCTGCATTTAAGAATAACATGAAATGCCCTTGGAAAATCCTCTGTAGAGTCCAGGGCCAGATCCCTGGCACTGCCTTGGGTTGAGCACTCCTGGTACCGGGCACTGGGAGCAGCAGGTCCCTGTGGCTGGAAGGACCCACAGTGCCAGCAGCTGCTGCCACCAATGCTCTATCAGCAACAAAGCAAAAAAACATTCTTTTGATGAGAATACTACTAAATAACTCACAGGGAGCTGGGGATTAAGTCAATGTTGTTCTCTGCCTCCACTAAGATTTAAAGCATATCCATCAGCAAGAGCAGAAGGAGAGCCCACAGCCCATCCTGGGAGACCACAGCCCCTGCAGCCTGGCTGGCATCAGACCCCAGCATGAACAGCCCCCACCCTGAGCCTGGGGCAGGTCTGTGAGCTGGGGTAAACAGCCCCTCTGGGAGCTCAGCATGCCATGGGGAGATGTCACCACCCAAAAGGACCCAAAAGAGACTCAAATCCTGCACGGAGCCCATGCCAATGGCAACCCAGGGTCAGGAGGGATAGCTCATCAAATACCTGTGCCTCCAGCCCCAAGAGAGATGAGAGCAGCTTCAGAGAAGGAGCTGCCACCCAAGAGCCACCAGGAGCCTCTCATCCTGTCAGGGAAAGTGTGACCAGCAGGACTAGGGCAGTGACCACCCCCTGTGCTGGGCACACACCTCCAATCCTGTGTCCAGTTCTGGGCTCCTCATGACAAGAGGGACATTGAGGGGCTGGAGCGTGTCCAGGGAAGGGAACGGAGCTGGGAAGGGGCTGGAAAGGGGCTCAGCCTGGAGAAAAGGAGGCTCAGGAGGGACTTTCTGGCTCTGCACAACTCCCTGACAGGAGGGGACAGCCCGGTGGAGGTCGGGCTCTGCTCCAGGGAACAATGGACAGGACAGGAGGAAATGGCCTCAAGTTGTGCCAGGGGAGGTTTAGATTGGGTATTAGGGAAAATTCCTTCCCAGAAAAGGGTTGTCCAGCTCTGTCACAGCTGCCCAGAGCAGTGGTGGAGTCCCCATTTCTAGAGGGATGTAAAAGCTGTCCAGACAGCTCTTGTGGCACTTGGGAACGTGGGTCAGTGCTGGGTTAATGGCTGGACTTGATAGTGTAAGAGGGCTTTTCCAACCTAAAGGATTCTGTGATTCTATTATTTTAGATAAAAGACTTGGCATTTTAAATACTTTGTGGAAGATTTAATACACAGCCCTGTAAAGCAGAAGCCTTCCCAGGAACTCTCAGAGGAGCGAGAATTGGATGGCTGCAGGGAGGCACAGAGGGATGGAGGGATGCACACAGTGGGATGCAGGGATGGGGCTGGGGAGAGGTTTTACAGAGCTGCTCTGCAGAGGGTGAGACCACCATGCCTTACAACACAAGCTCCCTGCCTGCCTTACACAGTCTTTCAGTGACAGCAGCTGCAGGCAGCTATTTATATCCTGTCTCCATCACCTGCACGTGCTCCTCCTGCATTTTTCCAGCAATTTGTCTGGGCCCAGAATTTTTCCAAAGCAATTCAGTAGCAAAATACCCCAATTCAAGGGGCTCTGACATGTCTGGAGTGAATTTCATGCCTGCTGCAGGTGTGGTCCAGCTTTGGCGATGGTGTGCAAAATAATTTCTTTTGAAGACATGGCTAAGCCAGTGACACCTGACCAAAGATGGAGCCTGGCATCCTCTCCCCTCTGCTGCCACATCCTGGAGTCCCCAGGGACGGGCCCTGCTGCTGCTCCCAGCCTGCCTGTCCCACTGTGATGCCCATCCATCAGCTCACGTCCCCTCCCACCCACAGCTCCATCTCTCACTTTTTCTGCCAGGAGAATGTGAGTCAGGTTATTTTATGCTTCCATTCCTCAAAGGCTCATATTATATAAAAAAGATGTTTTAAGTGCCTCAGGGTGTTTGGTTCCTCATTACTTCATAAAAGTGACATTAATAGCCAAGGAAGAGCACTGCCGAGTGCAATTATGGATGATGTTCCAGGTATGAAAGCTGTTTGGAGCCTGCTAATGTTTCCTAATTACAAGGCTTTTGGCACAGGGAGAGGGAAGGCACGAGCAGGGGGATGGAGAGCAGTGATGGGGCTGAACCCTTCACAAGGAAGGAGGACAGGAAGGGAAAGAGAAAGCATGGAGATGGAGACAAGCTCCATCTTCACCAAGGCCCCACGACTGGATCAGGGAAGGACGCTCAGCCTGGCTCAGCAGGACAGCGATGCCCTGGCACCCCACACCAGCCCTATGGGGCACTGCTGCTCCCACTGTGACTGCTCCATCTTCCCACTGGCATTTTACCCCTATAAATAGTGGGGTTAAAAGCACAGACCCCCCTAGATCACAGAAGGGTCAGCTGGACAAGTGGAACTTACCCCTGAGGGCGGGTTGGCAGTCCAGCCCAGCTCGGCCGTAGCCGTCCGCGTATCCATCAAAGTTTCTGAGGAAACAGAAGGAAAGTAAACTAGTTATTCCCTAGTTTTCCATTACTTTATGAGCACAGAGACGTGGGAAAACACTCAGCTGCTTTCCCAGAGCATGCATCTGATCCTTGGAGAGCTCAGGAATCAACAGCAGCTGCCCTAATGAACTCAAGGCAGTTTTTCTCTGGAGCAAACTGTGTAGGACAAGACTCTTTGCAAGGAATCACAGCCTGAGCCCAGCTCACACTGCCAGCTCTGACCCTTCCCTGCCCAGGAAAGGAAAATACTATCACCAACACAAAAAAACCCCCAAAATTAAAAATCAAAAGATGCTGTATTTTACAGAGTTACATCATTCTCTACTTTTAGATGTAAAAAAAACCCCCACCAAAACAACAAAACACAACAAGAATAATATCGAGAGCAACACCGTAAAGAAACAGATGGGGAAAACCCTCCAGGTTTTATTTATTTGTTTGCAGCAAGCAGACATGCAGATTAATTGCCTCAATTCCTGCATCCCGACCAAAGAGGAGGAGATGTGCCGCTGGCAACTGGCAGAGCTGAACATCCCCAATCCCTCCCCTCTCCTGCGCGGTCCCAGGTACTCACAACAGTGCCAGGAAAAGAGGCGCAACCAGAGAAATAAAGGTCAGGAAATAAAAATCAGCCCAGGAATCTGCGCTGCCGCCGGGCTGCTGCTTTTAATCTCTCCACGGCTGCTCCAGCAATCCCAAACGGGAAACAAGACTCCGATTCATCTTCCGACCCCTCCCTTTGCCGGCCGCTCCAGGATGCCAAGGGAACGCCCCACCCTGACACGAGTGATAAATCCCCCCAAAACCCCTCCCACGGGTGACAGTGACCCCGGGGCAGGGGCAGCAAGGCAGTCCCCAGGCATGGAGTGAAGAGGGGCTGGGAGCTGGCAAAGCTTCTGCACCCCAAACAGGTCCCAGGATGGTGCAGTGGCACTGCCAGGGCTGTTCAAAGCCCACAGTGCCCTCGGAGAGGAAACATTTCACTCCTGCTCCATTTGGGAAACACAACAGCGTGGTGACCTGCACGCTGTCACACATCACTTTATAGTTTGGGTCACCTTCCATTTGGCAGAAGGCAGCTAAAAATGAAGCATCTCAGCAGTTCCTCTCCAGCCTTGAATCATGGAATCCAGGAATGATTTGGGTTGGAAGGGATCTTAAAGCTCATCCAGTTCCACCCCCTGCCATGGGCAGGGACACCTTCCACCATCCCAGGTTGCTCCAAGCCCCATCCAACCTGGCCTTGGACACTTCCAGGCACCCAGGGGCAGCCACAGCTGCTCTGGGAAACCTGTGCCAGGGCCTGCCCACCCTCACAGGGAAGGATTTCTTCCCAACACCCCATCTGACCCTGCCCTCTGGCAATGGGAAGCCATTCCCCCTTGCTCTGTCACTCCAGGCTCTTGTCAAAATGGGGCCAGGGGCTCCAGACCTCCAGCAATTTCCTACTCTCACCACCCTTCACCTTCCCACCACCTCCACGCCCTGCTCCCCTTCCAAACCACCCAGCCCCTAATTAAACAGCCTTTAATCCTTGCACCAGCCCTTCAAATGAGCAGGAAGATGTGTACAGGCATAAGTGGATATGGAGGTGGAAGCCACAGGCCATGCAAACATCTCCCAGTGCCCCCTGTCAGGGGGCTGCATAGCAAGGGGTGCTCTGAGAGCCCCTAAAACACTTGGTGTTTTCCCCTAAAGCAAACAGGGGGTCCTTGTGCCACGCAGGGGAAACTGAGGCAGTGCAGAACAGGGAGACACAGGGACTATGGCCAGGCTGGGACCCCCCTCTGTGATAAATAAGGACAGGCTCTGTTACAGGAAGGGCACTTCTTCCAAAGGATTATTCAGAAAGGCTTTTCACTCCATCATCTCCCTTCCTGTCCCACACACTTAGAGCTTCCTTCCCCAGGCTCTGACAGAGGAATGTACTTTTGATAAAGCACAGCTGCCCAGAGGACCAGCTCTACTCTGAGATGATACTCACCAGGACCCCTCCCAAAGTCTCACCCCTGCCCTCTGCTTGAGTTCCTCCCCAAAGGCTCCACATGCCGGAAGGAAAGCAGGAAGGCACAGCAGCAGTGCTGAAGAAGACCTCAAAATAACTAAGTAAATAGAGAAATTAATTAACAACAAATGAATAAATGGGAAAAAAAAAAACACAGAGAAGCTTTCACTTTGGATGTTTCTGGAGTCCCTAGGTGATTCTGTGGCCTGTGGCCAGGGAGGTCACATTCAAGAAGTTTCCACCACAGATGCAGAGCCTGTGATGCAAAATGTGGAATATGTAAAATTTTCTTAAGAAAGGATGCTCATTAATATTTGATCTTTGTAACTTCCAAGCCTAATCAACAAGAAAGGAGCTTTCGCACATGAAACAGCAGCTCACAAGCTCTAAGTGACGTACAGGTGTTGGAAAGAGAAATTCCTTGTTGGTAGAATTGCCTTGCTGAGGTCTAGGGCTCCACATGTTTCAGTGATCTCAGTCCTAGGGGGGAAGGTTGACAGCACCGGGGAAGAAGGATGTGTGTGATGTGCCACTGAGAGTGGGCACACAGAATGCAGAATTTACAGGCCACAAGGACATTTGGCGGAATCCCCAAGCCAAGGAAGAAACTGGTAAAGCCAACCCAGCAATTGTGCTGAAATCAACCCCTACTGGGTAAAAGGTAATTCTGGCAGGGGCAGATCATGACCAATGACTCACAGACCACTGAGCCAAGAAACCACTGACCCAAAAGAAGAGAAAGACTGGGCATGTGGACTAATTAGCATGAGAAACAAGACAGTCATTAACCAACAGAAGATAGAATATTAATTAATAAGAGAATGTTGTAGCCAATAAATGTTAATTATTCTGATTGCTAAAATGTATAAAAAGTAAAAAGCTTTGATAGTTGGGGTGCTTGAACACCACCAAGCACCCAGGCTTGAGCAACTCTGAAATAAATAATCAATGTCTCTCTCAAGTGTGTAATTATTGCCTTGCTGCATACTGGATCCCATTTTTGTTAACAACACTTGCACTCCCACAGCTCCATGTTGCCAAAGCAATTTGCAAAGCAAAGGAAAAAGAGGACTGAGAGCTTCACCCCATATACATCATCTCCTGCACAGATCCTGTCCTATCTCCCAAGAACACTGCCATAGACAAGAAGATCCATAAATTGGCAAAATGGTTAATTTGTAAGCTTTTTGTTAAATACAGTAAGATGGTTAAATGCCCCCTCTGAGTTTAAATTCCTGCTGAGTTCACCCAACCCTCTGACTGCAGAGGCACTGGCATCAGGACATGGCTCAGCAACTTCCTATTGACCTCTCCTATTTCCTCTTGGAGGAAACCTTGGCTTTTACTTTATTTTCTGGGATGAAAAAGTGACACTGTGACCTTGGTGGGGCATTTATGGCCAGGCTGCTTGGGGTTATGGCTACTGAGCACCCTCCTCCAACAGGAGAGGGTTCACAGATCCCAAATCCTCGCAGAGAAATGGGGAACAAGACAGAGATCCCAGCACCCATATCTGCAAAATATCCCTACAGGCCAGGGGACGCAGGATCAACCCCCCACCTATCCATCACTTGGGATTGGGCAAGGAGGACAGGCAGGGAACGCTGCTAACGAGGGGATTGGTGCAGATCAGTGCCTGAGCAGCCCTAATGAGTAGAGAAGCCACATGGACACCTTGCACCTCCCCTCCCACCTGCTTCGCCCTTCCGTGAGGACCAGTCCTCATTAATTGGCACAGGGTATTAATTAAACCCCCAGGGGAACGTCCTTTCCCTGCCCCCCTGACATCCAGCACAGCACCGTTGGCCACGTCGAGTGAACTGTGTCACCTGGATCAAGCAGTCCCACCACGCCAAGCTCCATGCCCAAGACACTGCCACCCCCTCCCCTGCCCCAGGCACGCTCCTCCAGCATTTCCCTCCACACCTGCCCACCTGCCTGGGGGCACAGCAGGTACCTGGGGGTGCTCCAAGGTCAGGAGGGAGCTCAGCCCATTTGCTGGGAGAAGTGTCCAGGATGGGAGGCTCCGCTGGCCAAGCTGTGACAGCCCAACTCTTCATTAGGGAGAGAGGAGCTCTGCTACTGAGAGCTGAGCTCTCTTGGAGTGAAGAATCTTCCGCTGTATACAGTAGATTTTCTTTAATGGACACATTACTTTAAACTAAGCCTTCGCCATCTGTTCCAGTCCCTAATTATCAATACAAAAACAAACGTCTACTCACAATTACACTCGTAACAAGTAAAGATGCCAGCAATTAGAATGCACCAGCTTCCCTGCACCGAGCAGCGCATCCATCTGGGATGGCACTCCTGTGATCCAGGCAGGGAGGGCTCGCTGCCGTCCCAGGCTCCCCACACCCTCCTGGGCAAACCTGGTCAGAGATGATGCCTGCGGCAGGATAAGCTGCGCCTCAGAGGAGCGAAGGATGGGCTGGCATCCTTCCAACAGCAAGGAAAAAATAAGTTATTTGGGCGAGAATAGCCTGCATCTCACACCAGCTGATGCTGGCTTGCCAACCAGTCTTCCCGCAGGATTGAAGCCTCTTCCAGAAAAACCTTTCTGAACTGTCCAAAATGAAGCAGAACTTATTTCCCAAAACTCCCAGCCTGAAACCCCTATTTCAGACCTCCCAACAGCAGGTTCTTGCCAAGAGAAGGTGTCACTTTTTCCTAGGAAGGGGGTGGGGTCTGGCTGCAGGCAGGGACACACAAAGAGAGAGGGCCAACCCAAACTAACCCAACCTGATCGTGTTTTGATGCTGCTATCTGGAAAGAAAGAGATACAACAACAAATTTTCTGCTCAGGGAGGCCGCAAAGACCTCCCTGACAAAAAGACTTCTACAAGTGCATCACTCCTCAATAATTGCCTCAGGTCCCTCTCCCGAAGCAAGGAACAGCAGTTCTCTCCCTCCTGCAAGAAGATAACGGCAGGAACCAGCCTAAGGCACTCGAAAGCAAATGCTTGGGCATATGTAGAGACACACAGGCTTGTCTAAGACAACCAAGAGGAAAAAGATAGAAATTAAGCAAAATAGGGAGAGAGGAGGCTTGGTAACAACAGATGGGGAGAGGGAGATTTGGAAAGGATGCCAGCTGCTGGAAATGAGCCCCCCAAGATACGTGGGGAGCAGGGAGGTGGGTGCTGACAGCTGAGCCTTTGGAGGGAGGGGAGGCAGGAGGGCAGGTGAGGGAGGGGTGGAGCGGGGCACACAGGGCTCGGGTCTGGGGGGCAGAGGATGATCCACAGGTGGATCCTCAGAGACTCATCCTGATGTGCCTCAGTAAGTGTCAATGGGGTCAGCGCAAAATCCAGCCCCAGAGCACACACCTCTGTGCCCCCACAGCTGGTGGTTCTCTGAAGGGAACAATGGCAAGACTTCTTTTCCATGAGGAAGGCGCTATATTTTCCCCTCTATTTCACGCTCATAAATGCCAAGCTTGCTTCCTACCTCTTCCTTCCCTTCCGAGAGCTTCAGCAAAATCAGCCCAAGGCGAACGCACAGCTTGGGAAGCTTCTGTCCAAGTTTGGTGACATTACCAGGGAAAGGGAATGACAGGGAAGCAGAGCCAAGACGCTTTATTCTCAAGCCTAGCGCTAAATAACATTAACTGCGATGGTATCGCAAGCTCTGCCTTCCCGGGGCTGCCGTGACTTCAAACCCTGTCCACGTGCAGGTGCCACCACAGCTTCCATCATCACCACTCCACACACTCGTGGTGTGCATCACACCTCTCGATGCCAACGGAAGGGAAGTCCCACAGGTGCCAGCAGAATAATCAGAATTTAATTCTCACTGTTCCCATCGGTTAATTTATCCTCCACTCCACTCTGGTGAGATCTCACCTGCAGCACTGTGTCCAGCTCTGGAAGGACATGGGGCTGTTGGAGGGAGTCCAGAGGAGGCCAAGAAGATACCTAGAAGGATGGAGCAGCTCTGCTATGAGTTAAGGCTCAAAGAATTTGGATTGTTCAGCCTGGAGAAGAGAGGGCTCTCATATATTGGTGTTTCAGTACATAAAGGGGCTCCAAGAGAGCTGAAGAAGAACTGAGGAAAAGGGCATGGAGCTACAGGACAAGGAGGAATGGCTTCCCACTGACAGAGAGTGCATTTATGGATATAAATGGGATATTCATATCCATAGAGTTGGATATAGTTGGATATTGTATAGTATATATAGTATATATACTATATATAGTATATAGTTGGATACTGGGAAGAAATTCTTCCCTGTGAGGGAGGTGAGGCCCTAGCACAGGTTGCCCAGAGCAGCTGTGGATCCCTGGAAGTGTCCAAAGCCAGGTTGGACAGGGCTTGGAGCAACCTGGGATGGTGGAAGGTGTCCCTGTCCATGACAGGGGATGGAAGAATAGGAGCTTTAAGCTTCCTTCCAACCCAAATCATTCTGGGATTCTATGATTCCATGAAAGCGTTCAATCACACACCAGGAAGTTGCTTGAGTAATTCCAGGTTCCCCTCTATGACCACACTTCTAACCACAAGTCCAGGGTTGCCTGTGCAAGTTTTTAATATATCCTGAAATTATGACTAAGCTGGGGAAAAGCAGGAACACAAAATCCATACAGCTCTGCCACAGAGATTAAGGCAGTGAGCTGCTGGAGGCACATCCCACCCAAAATGTCTCTTCTGCTGGAGGACTCCCCATTTGGTTCCTGCTTGGCACTGCCAGAGCCAGCGGCTGCACAGCAGGAACGCCGCGGCATCTCCCCGATGGTTTAATTACACCACTGGAGTGGCAGCACAGGTAGGAGCAGGATCAGCCTCTCCCCTCCAACAAGAGCTGCTGCTCTTCACAGCTTCCTGAGAGCACTGACTTTCCCAAGCCGCTTCCAGCATCTCTGCGCTTTCAATCAAAAATATTACAGCAACAACTAATTACGTCCCATCATTCCCAGGGCTCTCTGCCTTTAATGGTGCATTTTGCTGCTACCGAACGACGGTGGAACGGCTCTGGAAGTGCATAACGAGCTCTCCCCATCAATCTCCCGCGGGTTCGTTATGAAGGATTACCCACCGAGTAACAAACCCAGACACGGAGGGGGAGGATGCGCTGAACAACAACAAGTCAACACAAAATATTGCCTTCCTGTATTTTAAGGGTCTGTGCAAACCTCTCAGGAGAGAGGAGCAGCCAAGCCTGCTCTGCAAAGACATCCCAGCCACTGCCAGCATGAGGAGACCTGTGGTGGCCAAAAAACCCCTCACTTCCAGCTGGAAAGGGAAGGAATTTCTGTATATCAGGCGAGAACCAGTGTGCTGTGTCAATTTGTGATGGGATGCATTAAGCTGTGGCTGCACAGCACAGTCCCGGCCTCCTCCGGGATCCGCCGTCAATGCCATGGATTTCAGCGAGCAATGAAGATGCATCGCAGCAGGGCAGGCGATAACTTAATGAAGCTCAGATTTGGGGGTGTTTGCTCAGCAACTACAGAACAACTTTATCAATAAAGCGCTGCCTGCTGCGCCGCGGGATGAAACGCTCTAATTGCAAGTGGCAAATGCTCCCCACATCAGGATTCACTGAATTGAAATACGCTGGTTGATGGGCCTGAAAGCACCCAATCAAATACCTGCTTCCATTTTTGCAAGAGTCCATGCGTTCATACACATGCGCGGCAAGAGAAAAACCCAAACCAAAACCCCAGCCAAAAAAAGTTCAGGAGGTGATGCAAAGTCAGGACCATATGGACCCACTCCTGTTTACAAATCTCACTCCACCTCCAGCCCCAGCATCTCTCCTCAGTTTCCAGGCTCCAAAGGGACTTGACCCAGCGTGGGTACGTGATGTTGGACAAGCTCAGTCGAAGCCACACAATCCATTTATCATAATCCTAGTGAGGAGAGAGACAGTAAATCAAAGAGACAACCAGCCTGCAAATAAATTACTGAGGGGAGGGAGAGGGGGAGAGGGATAGGGAGGAAGAGAGAGAGAACTGCAGAGGGAGAGATAAGGGAAAGGGAAGGAAATGACAGAGAATTACCCAAAAATGCACACATCACAGGAAAAAAACAAACAAAGGGAACCAAATCAAATGGAAAGATAAGAGAAAAAAGATAGGGCTTTCAATACCTTTTGTTTTCTAAATTGCAAACCTATTTTAGAAAATTTGGAAACAAGTTTTCAACTCTCAGGAACTCATTTGCTCGTGTCATGACAGAATCAGTTGCTGATATCGTACATTTTATAACTGCACACAGGCCCTGGATACCCAAAATCCACACATACCATATGCAAAGGTCACCGTCCATACATCATCATTTATGGTTTGGCAACTCAAAGTCAAGCAGCAACAAGGGCTGAGAGAGCACTTTAATGAACACCCTGGCCCCCCAAGACAGACCCAGCCATGCCAAGGGCCCATTTGGGGCAGGAAGATGATGCAGTTGTCTTTCAGGAGAACATTTTCCAGAGCAATGTCACGATGCATTTAAATCTCCATCCCTGCTTCCCCGAGGTTGGGTTGCCAGCAAACCTCAGAACGCCGCAGCCTGCCCCAGAAATCACCATATGTCAGGCTTGGCATGTAACTCACTTCAAACTCCACAAGATGTGGAAGAGGAACTCAGCCAACCAGGGATGGGCAGAGGCTCTCCCAGAAACCTTAACCTCCAAAAATCTTTGTGAGATTGCCTCAGAGAAGGTCCAGCTGAGTGGTGGAGAAGGTCTGGTTTGAAGGAAAGATCATCTAGGCTGGGCAGAGCACTCACCTGCTCTTCAGCGTCCATGAGATCACCCCGCAGGAGGACAGGGCAAAGCACATGAAGGCTGAAGGTCAAGTGCCTGAGGATACTCTGTCCCTTGTCCACGTAGGCAGGTGGTTCCAGCACAGCCTGGGCACAGTGGCCTCACATCACTGGACTCTCTGGGTGGAGACCAGCTGGCTTGGACACCCATCTCACCAGCCGAGAGAAGAAGGAGGATCCAGAACCCCAACCCATCATCCATCCTGGGGGAGCACTGAGTCTTGAGGATAATCCAAACATCGCTGGGTAATGATGCCAACAACTTCCTATTTTCCACTACTTTTCCATAGCTCACATCTTGGTCAACATCCAAGTACCCACATGGGCTGCATATGGTGTGCCCCAGCCAGGTTCAATGGAAGCAAGTGAGTTCACCCCCAAGAACATTCTGCCAGGAGCTCCTCTCTTGGGAAAAGGGAAACTTCATCACACTATCAGAGAGCAAGGAACTCCAAAAAGAGATAAAAAATAATAAATACAAGTAGCATGTGAGATTTTGCAGACAAGGGCCATTGAAGCCTAATGAGTTCCGTGGCAGTGGGCTCCTTATCAGCTGGGATTCCCTTGGAAATGAGAGCCTCTAAATACAGAATTAGTAGTCTGAGAAGACAGAGCTGCCATAAACATCAATAACATCTGCAATTACACATGCTAGGATGAATTACAAGGATACACAGTCTTAATGCCTGGATCCAGGGGACCCATGGGATTGCAGGGGATCTCCCAAGCAGCGGGCTCACATACATCTTACAGGGGCACGTACTTGACTCCAAAGCCAACTTCCAATGCTGTAGTACAGTGGGTGCACTGAGCTTTGGTGAATTCATGTGCCAGACCTGTCCCCGCCTTTCCCCACAGTTCTCCTTCCCCGCTGGATTTATTTTGCCTTACTCCAGGGTAGCACCGCCTGTGAGGAAAACTCTAAAAATCAAAACATTTATCCTGCGTTTCCCTACACGCCATCACATCTTTAGAGATTCAGGATGAGTCACTGTCTTGGACCACGTTCTCCAGAAAAGCTTCGCGTTCGCTACAAAACCAGGCATCTCACGGAGCCCTAAATCTGAAATGCCAGCCCTGCTGTCAGAGAGCCCTTGCGCCCAGAGCTGCACCTGGCACCATCCGGCTCCTATTTACTAGATCTTATTTTAAAATGTCAGAGGGATTCTGCATGAGCCACAAACATGACAGACTGCTCAGAGCAAGCACTGCCAGGAGACTCAAGCTTAGCCTGGGCACAAATGTTCCCAGTGCAGCCAAGGGCTCGGTGTTCCCCCAGTCACCCACACTTTTCACCCCAGCACAGACCAGCTGCAGCCACATTGATCCTCTATTTTGTAATGCAGCTTCTGACACATACTAAAGCCTTTTGGGGGCCCAGCCAAAAATTTCACAAGTAAGTAAGAACTAAAAAATAGGATTTCTGGTCCACCCATGCACAGGGGCATCTCAGGGGGAGAAGAGGGAAAGCAGCAAGGCGAGAGTGGAATCACACAGGGATGCTCCGGCTGCACTGGAGATGACGAGCGATCCGCAGCTGCGGGAGCAGAGTCGTCAAGGGGAGGAGGTGGAAATATTGAACCTCAAACGGAGCAAGCTGCAAAAGCATCGCTCCCGCGCCGCCCCCCAGCCCGGCGCCGGCCGTGCCGAGCATCGTCTCTGCAGCTTCTGCACCATATGGAGTCAGCTCCCGAGTGCAAACCAGGCAAAGAGCAATAAATCTGTGCCACCACAGCAGCACACGGAAGCCTCCGTCAGGACACGGACGGGATGGGAGAAGGCTCTGCCTGCATCTCTGAGAATGCCTTGGCGGAGAAGCCCATCACCCAAACAGTCCCCCCCCACCATCAGAAAGGGACGTGGCAAAGCCAACAGGTCCATTGGACAGGGCAGAGCACCCCACCAGCAGACCCTGCTAGGGTCTTTGCTCTGGCTCCACGTACAAATGCGCTGGAAATCCCAAAATGCGCTGGAAACCCGTCCTGGGCTCTCCCAGCTTTGCCTTTCTTTTTTTCTTCTCCACTTTTAGATTTGGACAAAAGAAGCAGCGGCCAGGATCTGTAACTATCCTGCAACCTATCCAAAAAGCTTTCCTATCAGTCTGAGCCGCCTTTAGCTATGTACACACACAGCTGGTCTGGTGAGTGGTTGCCGAGATTTCCAAACACCCATACACACAAAGTGCCAGCTCCCACAGGCCAGCGGGGCTGGGTTAAATCCTTGCACAAATTCACCAACAACGATGAGCTACTGTAATCACCTTGAAAGATGCTCTTCATCAACAGGGGTTCAGGACCCTCTGCTGTAAGCTCATGGTGCATCATCCAAATGGTGCCAGAAGCACTGGGCAAACAGCTGCTTGCTCCCCCAGCTCATGCCAGCACGGAGGCAGCACCAGGGATCCCCCCGTGCCAGGAGCCTCTTCTGAGAGAAGGGAAGAAACACAAGCACTGCTCTAAGCCAACCTTAAATCCCAAGATTTTGCTCAGTGCCATCCTTAGGCTGAGCTTATCCTGCAAGCTGCAGTGCCCAGCTGAACTGCTGCACAGTCACAGCTCCCACGGGCCCTGGGGGTGAGGAAGGGGAGGAGGAAGAGGAGGATGCTGGCAGGAGGTGCCACTTGGCAGCCGGCCTGCCTGGCACACCCCTGCCTGCAGCCCCAGCGCCTGCGCAAGCTGGGAAAAGGCTCCAGCATGAGGACGGCCATCTGCGTGCCGGGAGCCGCGCCAAGGCAGGTTCAGGGATTATTTTTGCCCCTCCTCCTCAGGACAGTCTCCTTCCCAAATGCTGACTTTACACACGGGTGACACCTCACCAAGAAACTTCAGCACAGTTGCAGGAGGTAACCAAGGAGAAGTCCCCCAGTCAGCCAGTCCAGTCACTGACCAAAGCCCAGGAAGTGCCGGCGAGCTGCTGCCAGTGAGGGATGGTCCTGGCACAACCAGAACAGCTCCATTTCATGCAACACCAGCTCTGCTCATTTTTAAAGCATTGCTGGTTGATGATAAAGTTCCCCTGAAGCTCATCTCCATACCCCCCTCTTCTCCTGATGACGGTGACCCATCCTCCCTGATTGTGGTTTCCTTGCTGAAATAAATCACTTTAAGTGCACATTGTGCTCTGGGTCTCATTACTGTTCATCATCTTCTGCGCAACAGAGCTGTCACATCCTCGCAAACTCTGTCACCTGGGCGACACAGGAGCCATTTGGGAGGGCAGGCAGGTGGGAAGAAAGCGCCCAGGGCTTGACAGTGTACCAGCTTCCCATTCCTCTCATCTGCAGCGTTTGAACAGTGGGCTCACACCCCTCATGGCACAAAAGCTCAGAAGAAAAGCAAGAAGGAGCAGCAGGTGTCCGAGATGGGATCGGTGCACCGATGGATGGCCCCAGATGGATGGTAGCAGAAGTGGCACATGCACCTTGATAGCCAAGAGAGCCTTCCTTCAGTGAGTTATGTCCCTCCTAGAAAACCTCCTCCAGAAGAACTGGAAGAAACTCTCCTCCCCCAGTTTGGAGTAGAAACATCTAAAGAGGGGAAAGAGGAAGAGCCAGGCATGTGGGCAGCAAGATGGTCACCGATCCTTCTCCAGGTGGGTTTGAGGCAGCACCACGCTGAAGTCCTCATCACAGATGGGTGCTTCCAACTCCACAAGGTTGCTCCAGATTAATCCAGAACAGAAGACTGGTAATGCTGCACGCTGTAAATTAAAATCTCTTTGCCAAAACTCTACAAGGACCCACCAGGCAACAGCAATACAAAGGCACCGTTTGCCAGTCACATCACTTTTGAAAAGGCAAACACTCAGAAAGAAAGAAAGGGAGTGATTAAGGCTGCTGCTAATCTTGGAGCGTCCACAAAGATGTGTCTGCTGGGTTTTTACCAAGGGCAGAGTGTAAGTACCACCAGCCCCCAGGTGGCCCGTGGTCCTGTCAGGGCTGGGACACACCTGGAATGAAAGGCCAACACACAGAGCCAGGAAGGAGCTGCTCACCCATGTGGCCAACACCTGCATCCCTGTGCAACAGCACAGCTCCCTGGGGAAAGAGGCTGTTTCCTGGCCTGATGTTTGGGAGGGTGCAAAAGTTTGGGTTTCCCACCAAGTACTCAACACCTACAAAAATCCTGGAGCGCGGCTGTGGAGAAAACACACTGCTCTCACACCTTCCACAAGGCAAACATTCGTGCTTGTCTAAAACTCTTCATCTCACTCATCCCATCACACCTTCACAGGGAAACACCTCTCACTGCTCTGGTGACCACAGCAGGAGAAGACCTCCAGAAATGTAAGTAGGAGAAAAACCCCACAGATGCAGCAGGAGAAGACCCCCAGACACGTCATCCATCAGTGCCAGGAAGGATTCCCCAAGGTGGTCCCTGGGGCTCTGCTCAGCTCTCCCAGCATCCCACCCCACCATCCCAGGCCCCCTGCTGCAGCCTGGAGACCCCCACGCCCCCTCCTCGCCCAGGGCACTCGCACACATGTTCGCACACGCCGGCACGGAGCGGGAGGGGAAGCCAGGCTGCAGGAATAACACAGGCACACAAACAAAAGAGCACAAGCCATTAATCTGGGTGAACCAGAGGAAATGAAATCATTATGTCTGCAGCTACAACATCCCGAGGAACAAATTTCCTGCCTGGATAATAAATGGATTCTTTTGTTTCACATTGGCCCCAACCACGTGACTCTCTTGGCCTATTCCTCATCCAAAACATCTTGCTGTATAAATACCCAGACGGCTTTGAGTTTCAGCTGCTAAAAATATGTTTTAATTATAATAATATATAATAATAATAATAACAAAAAAAATCTGGATCTACAGGCTCCCCTACAGAACCTCCTAAACAACCTCTGAAGACTTTCCAGCAGGCAGGCAAACAAACAAAAAGTCCCAAATTGCCAAAAACAGCTGAACAGTATAAATGCAGCCTTTAAAAAATGACTGAGGCACCTGAAACAGCTCCAAGTTAATGTTTGCAATAAATAATCCCTGCCAGAAAGAAAAATGATGGGTGCATGAAGATTTGAGGCGCCGATGGCCCTGAAGTGTCTCCTAAGTACCTCCCAGCAGCAGGATGGGACCAAAGCCACATGGCATCTCAATGCCAGCTCCAGCTTTGGGGCTGTGCAGGTTTTCTTCTGAGCCAGGTTTTCTTCTGGTGCCTCGCTCAGGCTTGGGATTTATCCATTGCATGGATGGGAGGAATGCAAGATCTGGCCTCCTCTGGCTTGGCAAGATGCTCCGCAGCTGCAGGAGTCTCCAGGGATGCAGACCTTCAAGAAAGCTGCATGAATGACTGGTTCCAAGCATTCCTTTAATCTGCAACTCCATCACATCACTCACTTAAAACCACTTTTGCATCTAATTGCATATTTTGCTTCTACTTTCAGCTTCCTTTTGCTCGCCTTCCCAGCTTCACCAACACTTTGCAAGCGCTGCAACAAGTTTCAAAACAAGACGTGGTTTTGAAGCCAAACGTCAAAGCGCCTTGGTGCACTAAGTCTGAATTGTTTGGATGTTAAAGAGAGACCTCCATGCAAGGAAACAAGCTCAAAAATTCCCTCCAGCTAGCAGGCAGCCATGGGCAGAAGATCCAACCAAGCCCATCATGCTCAACCACAGCTCTTATTTGGGGCTGGACTTGTTCTCCATCACCCCGAACATCCCAGCACCCAATGACTTCCCTTCAGTTCCACACACGCACACATAGAGGAAACCCCTGGAGGATCACACCAGCAGAACCTCAATTTCATTTTCCTCTGAGGGTCATCTTTAACTCCAGTTATATTTTGGATGCTGGGGAAAGCATCCAAGAACAGCTGCTGCCTCATTTCTGTTGCTTATCGCCGCTGTTACTTCAAGGAAGGGGAGGGGAGGAAAAAAAAAGGATAAAAAAAAAGTCCTTGGAAACTAAATATTTACACACCCACATAGGCTAATCCCAGCAGATCCAAGGGTGGGAAGCCTATTTAAAAAACATCCCTAATTACTTTCCCATTTTAAAGGGAATAATCTGGCCATCAGCTCAATGCTTTACTTAAGTAATCACTGATTTTTCAAGAGGAATAATCTGCTGGTGTGTGCACAGACAGGACAGGGGACTGAGAAACCATTTTTATATCCTTTCCTCAGGTACAGCTGCTGACAGCCAAGTGGCACAGAGAGGTTCAGGGAACAGAGGGGAGTCAGGAACTCAACACATGCCACCCTTGGGAGTCCACCCCTGGGACATGGACAGAGCCACCTCATGCTCTTACACCTTGCCAGTCCCTGGATTGCACCACAAGGAAACTTTGTTGAGAAAAGGGGGGTTCTCAATGCAACATGGGAAAGAAAGATGGGAACAGACCCCAAACACCTCAAAAGGCCATCAGTGCATCACCACAGTGCTCTGGCAAATGCCCCTATCCCTCCCAGCAGTGCCAGGAGCAGGGAAACACAGCAGGTTGATACTGCAAAACACTGATTTATCAAGAGCATCTCTCAGTCCCTTTTTGCTGATGTATTAGCAAAACATTCTCTTATCAGAAAATAAAGTGGTTTCTGCTGAAAAAAATGTCAGTAATCCAGACATGGGGATATATTGAAGGATTCCCAAAGTCTCGCTGTAACAGCAAAGCAAAGAGAAGCAATTTGCTAATTGGCTGCTCGAGGAAAGGGCTGGAACCCTGAGGATGGGCAGAAGTTTGATTATAAGACAGGCACGGTGGATCATTTAGAAAGATAAAACCATGCTCGCTCTGCTGCAGCAAGCTATTAAAAGTGGAGAATGTTATTTCAGGTAATAAAGAGCAGGACCTGAGGACCAGCCTGGGAATTCAAATTTACAACTTGTATCAAATTCATCTGCTGTAAAACTCCACCTAGTTTATAAGTTTCTCACCAACTTCATAAAACATGTTTTATTATTATTGTTTTCTGACTCTCCTGCCTTAATAAAATTCCTCTCCCAGCCTGTGTGGGTGTTGCATTATAAACATTTGCACTTTGATTCATTCAAGACTGCAGAAAGCTTTCAAGGTAACCTATTAGGAATACTTTAAATGGTTCAAAGACATCCCAGTTTCCCCCGAACACTGCAAAGCTTTAAAGAACAAAATAAAAACACGCCCTACTGCAAACCACCTCCAAAAATCTGCTGGGCTCGTGACTCAGGAGACAGGAGGGACCATGCAGGCCAGCCAGGAGGGGTCCAGAGTGGGAAAACACAGGAGTTATCAGGGCACAGGGTAAGGTGGGCACCCACCCATCACTCCCCAAGCCCCCTCGCCAGGGAGCCGGAGGGATTTGCTAACAAAAGATCCTCTTGGGAATTATGTGAGTGTGTCCCAGTGGTAGGAGGCAGCCAGACCATTTTTGGGGATGCTGCTGAGTGGTTCCTACTGGTGGGAGGCAGCTGGACTATTTTCAGGGAAGCTGCCAAGTGGTTCCCACTGGTGGGAGGTAGCCAGACCATCTTCCCACAACGTAAGGACCCGACCATGCAAAAGCAGGGATTTCCTCATCAGCCCTGGCAAGTGGAGCCCAGCGCTGGCACACAAAGCAGAGCTGGAGGGGGCTGGCAGCAGCGTCCTTCTCAAAGCAGCCCCTTTTCTCCTGCCTCAGCCACAGCCCACTGCAGTTAAGGAGCAGCTTTGGTGGCTGTGGGCAGGCTCTGAGCTGCCTCCCTCCCGCGGGCGCGCAGCGGTGCCCCAGCGCGGCGATAACCCACGCACGGCATGAGAATAAAAGCTGAGTTTTAGAAGGATACTGAACACAATTAGCTGGTGCCCTGACAGCTCTCATCAGCCAGCAGCCACCTCCTCACCTCCACCAAGCTGGCTGCAGCATCCAGGGGTCGGGGGGGCACTGCCAGCCCATGGACAGAGCTCGGGAGGGCTCGACCTGAGCTGGGTCCAAAGAAAAAGGCATTGATGCCTTTAATTCCTGCACAGATGCTGGTTTTCTCCGATTGACTGAGCAAGAGGGAGGTTACCTGGCACAATGCACATGGCTCAAGGAGCCACACATCCCTCCCCAGGAAACACAGTACAGAACTGATCCTCCTTTATTTCATTAAACCAGAAATTACCACTTTACAGTCCATCTCTGGTCACAATAACATCATTGTTACTGTGAAGTATGTGACTTCTTTACAGTGCCTCGGTTGAGAGCCTGATGAGCTCAAACATCTTAAACCCCCACCAGCAATTTCAGCTTAAGGAGCAAAGAACGGGCAGGAAAGGCCACAGATCTCCAGGAGATTCACCCACTTGTGTGGAGCTTCTGGAGAGCTTCAGCCAAACTCCACAGGCTGGGGAAGAGCTCTGTGCTCCAGGTTCACTTGCAGCCAGGTCATGCCCATAATTTCCAGGACTAAATAAAACCTAGTTTAAAAATAATCACAGCAGAAGAGCAGGGATGGAGTGCCCATGTGGTGAGGGCAAACACACCTATGGAGCAGCCTCCATCATGGCAGGGAAAGGTCCTGGACTAGTCAAAACCATTACAAGAAGCACTTCTGACAGTACAATTGTGACAATTTTGTTACTTCCAAACACATTGGTTTCAAATGAAAAGCAAAGCCAGCATCAAATGGAGCATTCCAAGAGCATCCCACTCGTGCTCTCTTCCTACATGTCCATCCTGTTCCTTGGGCATTTGGAAATAAGAAGCTACAGATTTTTGTGAAAACACCAAGGTCAGCCCCAGAGTGCCTCGAGTACATGAGGCTGTCTCCCTCTCAGATTGCCCCGTTCAGAGGGCAGGGAATGCCCAGTGAGCCCAGAGCAGCCCCCACAGCGAGCCCCATTCTCCTCCTGCCCCCTGAGGACAGTTTCCATTTTAACTCCTCTGCTGAGTTCCCAGTTTTTCCGGGGAAGATGTAATTCACATCCCTCTGCCCGTCCCGCGGTGATTTAATGTCTTTTGAGCAAAATGCAATTATCCTCATCTCAACAGGGCCCTGGCGAGGACGATAATGAGCCGGCCCCAGCCCCGCGGCCACGGAAGTGGCTGAAGCAAGCGGAGGCCTCGAGTAATCAAAGGCCCGTCCCTGCCCTCTGAGTGCTGAGAAAGAAGCGAAAAACCTCCATAAAACTTAAAAAAAAGCCGTTCCCTGCCCCATCCCTCCACCCGTGGTGTGGCACCAGGAGACAAGCGAGCAGCTCCGGGTACCCCCAGCTTCATTTTGGGTGTCACCTGCCAGGTCACCCACAGCAGCCCACGGCACAGAGGGAGCACGGGGCCATCGACTGCTGCTCACAGCAGACACAGCAGCTCTGGTTGCCCAGGTTTTGGGGCTCACAGAGAAGCAGCCCCCATCCTCAGTTGAAGGTGACTTGCCCAGGATGCACAAATAAAGGCTCTGCTCTGCCCTGCAAACAGGAAGAAAATAGAGAAAGAGAGGGAAAGATGTGGATGTGCAATAGGTCTTGGGCTTTGCAGGACTTCAGAGGCTTCCTGGGAGACAGCAGAGCCAGGAGCAGGGAGCACTCAGTGGGCTAAGCCGCCCATCCTCCCGGCAACGTAATATATAGTCAGGCAAAGACACCAAAACCCAGCTGTGCTTGGAGCAATCCAAGGAAAATGCTGGTTGGGTTTGAATTATCCAAAGCTTGGTTCCCAGTTGCTGTTGGGATGTGGCACATTGGGTACCAGTGCATTGGAGAGGCAGGTGGGATGAGAGGAGGGCTTTTGAGGAGACAGCATCATAAAACAATCCTTTGAAGTCCTGATGAAACCTCCATCAAGGATGGCAGGAAACAGCCTGGAAGTGAGGATTTCCACAGCCTCTTACCAATTCCCACCCTTCACTTTTATTCATTGCATAACAAATTAAAGCTTCATCAGCTCCAACCAACAGTAACCCTGACTGGATGCCTCCCCAGATAATAAACATTTCCTTCACTAACTAATGAGCACATACCTGAGGCTCTACTAATGCCCAATTACTTGGCTTGGATATTTCCAAATTTTAAATAAATAAATAAATAAAATCCTAGAATCCCAGAATGGTTTGTGTTGGAAGAGACCTTAAAGATCATCTCGTTCCAACGCCTTGCCATGGGCAGGACAACTTCCACTATATCTTAGTAATAACCTAAATTACCTTAATACTGTTTAAAATCACCAAGATTAACTTAATACCATTTTTTTTCTCCCCCCATCCAGAAAGGATGAGTCCCTCCAGAAAGGATGAATCCTTGAAAGGACTCATCCTGCTTATTAAGGAGAATGACTGAGAAGAGAAAAAAGGCAAATTAACACTCATCAATTAACTAAAACCAGTCTTAACCTTCACCCCCTCCAAACAACTGCTTGCCATGAGCATCCATTGTGACATAAGTGCACAGTATGGAGATGCCAACCATGGGATGCTCTGGGACTCCCTTCCTCTCAAACCAAGAGCATGCCTGGTTTAAGTTGGAAGAAGTGAGGCTGAAGGACACTCATCATCCTTGTCCAGGGCTCAGCACAAGCCCCTTCCCCTTTGAACTGTTGCCTCTGTGATTTTTCACCGTGGGGCTCCCAGCAGGAACTTATTAAAGCCAGACCAAAGCACGTCTTGCTTTAATAGTAATTAGGTCACCCTGGGTTGTGGGCTTAGCAGGCAAAACTATAATTATTTAGAAACATCAAGTTTAAATGCCAAAGAATCTTAATGGAGCTGAGCTAATTAACCAATTTCAACTAAGTAACTGATTAGCTTAAAAAGAAAAAAAAGATAAATCAATGATCATAGACAACAACATTTTCCTTTAACAGCCTTTCTTGCAGCAATTCTCAATCGCACAAACTGAGCCCAACAACCCCTGCTAGCCAAATATTATTGTAATTAAATATTCAACAGAAAGCCTCTTCAATTATTCAAAAGACTGATAACACTTGGTTATAATTGGGGTGGTGGGAGAGGTTTCCAGAAGCAGGGATTGCCTGCACCATCCAGCTCTGGTCGCTGATAAAAACCCACGGGTCGTGGCATCAGCACAGGGCACCCCTCCCGTGCCTGGAACCAACCTGGGGGCAGACGGGTGCTCTCCAGCCCCAACGTGAGAAAACAGACCAGATGGTGCACAGGCTTTCTGGATTCCTGTTATTAGACCAAAAATTTAGGGGACTAATGGCCAGTTTCCAGGTTTCACACCATTTTCCAGTGGTAGCGTTATTCCCCTGACAGAGGGCTGGGATGAAAAGCAGGCCCTGGTGTATCATTATAATTCACTAAGCAGCATTACCATAGGAAATTACAAATTAGCTTTTCAGCAAAGGATACGGACGTATTTAGATTAGCCATAGAGAAACTACAGAACCTTCCAGCCCATTCATCAAAGCTCTTGTAGCTCCAACTTTCAGGGAAATGAAACAATAATAAATATTGAGCAGTGAAAGTTAATCTCCCCTGAACGCACTTTAATAATTCAAAAGTTGTGAGAAATAAATAAATACAGCACAGATCCTTTCATGCCTGCAAAACACGTGTCCTGTTTTTCTCACTATTTCTCATGATGTGACTTGGTGGGAAAATGGATGGTGACCAAAATAAAAGAGCTCCAAAAACTCAGCTGCGGCTGTGAGCACATTTACAGGGAAGGAGGGAGCCCATCCATGTTTGCCACTAATCTGGAAGGCCATGGAGCTGATTTGGGCAAGAGTTTGCTCCCATTGTCCCTAAGGAAAGGGCTGTGCTGCCTCTAAGTGCTGTCTGCACCCGCTCCGTGCCCGTTCCCTTCCCTGCACGCTCCCAGGCAGCCTCACAAGCTGCTCATTTTTGGAACATAGGTTTACCCCTAAAAGCTGAGCAATGCAATAACCAGCTCAGTGTCCAGGAGTCACCCAAGGTCCCAGCTCTCTCCTGACACTACTCTGCCATCACTCCATCCCCTTCCACACCCTTCTGCTCCCACGCCAACCTGGCACCTCTGTAAGGAACACTCACTCTAACCTTCTACCATTCCAGTTGAGGAGATGCCTTCCCAAATTGCCACCCGGCCAACATCCAACCTTAACATTTGTCTTGCCCAAGTGCGTGCAACGCTTGAGAGCTCTGTTTGCAGCAGAACAAGGTCAAACTGAAATGCGCTTTCAAATCTTAAAGAATATTTGGGGAAAGCGTTCCCTCTTGCAACCCCAAGTATTTACCTGGCCTTGCTGTGCTGTTAAATGGCTCCTCATATCAACACTGTCTGTTTAGAGAGAATAAAGCACCACGGTGCCCTTAGGGCAGCATCACACTCTTTTGGGGTTCCTGCAGGAAGCCCTTTCCATGTGTGCTGAGTTCAGGGTACCCACAGCTTGGAGAGGTAAGAAAACCCCTGGAGCTGGCTGGACTCAGTCAGCACAGCACACACACCACAAAAGCCTCAGCTTTGCTCTGAGCATCACTTCCATCAGCCTCATCCCACAGCACTCCCACTGCACCAGGACCGGGGTCTCAGAGACTTTGCTGACCTGATTGACATCGAGTTATCCACTGCCCAAGGTACCATTTCCCCCTTTTCATCACATCTGAGCATTTCTTTAGCTTACAGAACTCATCTCTGCTAGAAACATCTATTACTCAGCACCGTAGCCTGGATCCAGATCCAGACAAACATATTTGGCCTCTTTCATCATCAAACATCCGTATTTTCTTCTGATTTCTAAGGCAAATGGAAGGGTTTTATTCCATCCTGTTATGTCAGGAGCTGCACCCAAGATGGGTGAGAGGACACCTTGCAAACCCTCTGGCAGTCAGGACCACTTAACACAGGGGAGAACATGCAGCACTCCAATATCCAAAAGAACAGGAAAACACAGTCCCCACCTTCTCCATGAACAGGGATACCAGAAATTAGTCAAAAAAAAAAAAAAGGCAACATAAGCACCTGCAGTGTCAGGTCCCTTTTCCATGACTTGACAAAACACTTTCCCTTCAGGCTGACAAGATCTGGGCTCACTCATCATGCCAAGAACAAGGGTTTTCCCCTTAGGGTTTTCTTTTTTCCCTCAGTTAGCCTGAGCAAACAAAGTAAGAGTAAACGGACAGCTGAATAGCAGCACTTGCAAATTCCCATGCAGGTTACCATTTGCACTTGCAAATTCCCTCCTGAAGACTTATTCCTTGAGAAGGGCTGAGCTCGGGGTGGAGCGGCGGGGCCAGAGGTGGGAGCCGGCAGGGCGCTGGTGCTGCGGGAAGGGCGGCGCGGCGGCTCCCAGCCTGCTCGGCACAGCACAGGCACCGCTCCGGCGCCTGGAGGAAGCGCAGGAAGCCCAAAGGATGCCTGCAACAGATGTGTGCATCCCGAGCCAAGAGGGAGGAGAGCGGGGCAGGCAGCACGCACGGAGCACGAGCCAGGGACGCCGCTCTCCACTCAAACCCCATCCCTGCTCCTCTCCCAGGCGGCAGTTCTGAAGCCGGTGGATAAGCAGGGGAAGAAAACTAAGCCGGATTCACAAGCAGGGCTTTCCACCTCCCTCCTGTGCTCTGCTTATGGTGATGCTGCAAGCACAGAGAGAAAAACCTGGATTTTAAAAGAGCAGGCGCAAAGGCAGGGAGATGCTGGAGAGGCGAGCAGGCCGGGCAGGTGAAACAGAGTACGTGGAGGAGCTGCACCGAAATGGTCATCAGCCCCACCTGACCTACCAACAGCTCCAGCCCGAGTTAAACCATGTAACGTCAGTCCATTACCACCCTCTCTATATGCTAAATGGATTATATTTGGTTCAGCTAACACGAGAGAGAGCACGCGAGCGGCTCCTGAGTGATTGCAGGGTGTGGGAGAGACAGAGTATTTGGTGCTGTCATCTTCTCACATCCTTCTTCCTCTTCGCAAGCCACAAAAAAAAATGTATAAATTACTACAAATGTCCAGGTGTCCAGCAGAAAAGGGTCAGCTAAGCCACAGGATTTAGTAAAAAAATCAAGGAACCATAAAAAAAGTCAGGTAAGTGACTCTATTACATCCAGGTTCGTGCACTGCAGGCAATGAGTTAGCAAGGTTTTATGGAGAATAACGAGAGTGGTTTGGAGGCAGCCCATGCCCGGACCCCAGCTGCATCCTCCTCCCTCTCCAGCCGGGTCCAGACCCCGAGACACCTCCCCCGCCATCACAGAAAAAAGACTTTTTGTTTCGTTGGCTGCTTTGGGATGCAGGGAGCCATCCCTGGCTCAGCCGCTCCTGCAGCCCAGGGCAGAGCGGGCGCCAGCCGTGGCTTTGCCGTGCTGTCAGTGAGGGCTGCCGGCTAATCCGGCCTCGCTCCAGGGTGAGAGGCAGACCCCAGGGCAGGTCCTAGGAGATGCTCCAGATCCATTAGAGAAAAACATGTTTCAATCTAGCAAATTCAACCTCTGTATCAAGAGATCCAGTAAGATTTAAATAAACCCCATAAAAAGGCATTTTCTTTCTACGACCACATTAGACTTTCGCCTTAACTCCCAAATCAGATTCGATGGCTCTACCTTAGAAAGTCCCCATCCAAAATTTTCCCTGAAATCTGAGATCTCTCCTAGGATACTACTTTACTATCCAAGTAACTTCCTCAGCAGAGAAGAAATATCACCACTCCTCAACAGGTTCGGTCCTGGGCAGGGACACTGACTCTGCCAGCGCTCCCGGGAGAGCTGGGGCAAGCTGGGGAACACCCTGGGTGACACCTCAGACCAGGAGGGAGCCGAAGTCTCCCATCCAGCCGCAATTCCAGCAGTGCCTCAAGCCGCTGACGCTGCAAAGGCCGGCGAGCGAAGCGCTGCTGAGGTCTCGCCTCTTCACGTGCGGCTTCGCCACCGAGCAAACGCGCTCCTCGCATCACCAGCGTGGCATGGCACCAGCACTGCCACCTCCAGCTATTCCTACACACATGTCATCAGGCAGCCCAAGAAATACGAAAAGCTAACACGTGTGTCAGCCAAAAGCCAGATCCCGGGAAGGGGATGCTGCATCAAGCGGGCCTGCCCGCCACATCCAGCAGCTGTGCTTGCGAGCGGAGAGGAGCTGTGGCCAAACCCCACCGGAGCAGCATTCCAGCTCCTGAAACAGCTGCCCGGAGCTGAGCCGGAGTCTCCTGCCATCTCTGACAGCTTCCAGTTCAACCACAACCATACCCACATTAAAACCCCCCGAGGAGGGCCCAGCCCCACACCGGCCGGCAGCGCTTTGAGACCCTGAGCATCATCTCCCCGAGCATCATCTCATCTCCCCGAGCTGCGCGCCTCTCGCAGCTCACAGCCCAGGGCTACACCACGTCCCCTGCCCGCAGCTCACAGCCCAGGGGCTACACCACGTCCCCTGCCCGCAGCCACCGCTCCAGCGCTGGCCAACCCCTGCCACGAGCTGGTGCTGTACCAGCAAGAAAGGTAGCAGTGGCAAAATAAAGAGAAAAAATAATCGAAGCAGTACCTCAAGAGCCATGCCAGGCACGGAGCAGCGACACAGCACCAAGGCTGGGGCGGGCTGGCGTTCCCACCAGGCCGACGGCCCGGAGCCTGGCAAGCTTGGCATGCGGGCACCTTCCTGCTGCCCAGCAAATCCCACGACCGAGCGGGAGATGGGGAAAAGATCCCAGCCCACTGGCACGGACCGTGCTGAGAGGACGAGCACGCACCTGCTCCGTGGCTCCACGGCCGGGCCAAGCGTCCCCTGGCTCAGTTCATCCCCAGAAACGGAGCCCACCTGCCCACGGCTCCTGGCGCATCCCTCCTCCGCCGGGGCTGGGAGGAGGAGGGTTGGCAGAGGCGGCTCCGCGCACCGCCACGGCCCCCGGAGGCGGCCCCAGCGCGGCCACGGGGACCAGAGGAGACCCAGACGGGACTCCAGAGACGGCCCCACCGCGGCCCCGGGGACCTGAAGGGACCTCGGAGGTGACCCCACCGCGGCCCCGGGCAGGGCTCCGCAGGGAAGGGGAGCCGAGCCGAAGCTCACCCCACGCGGATGCGGGCGAGTTCCCTCCTCCATGCCCGGCCCCCTCCCGAGGGCACGGGCTGCCAGTACCGCCCGAGGGCCGGGTAAACCGGGCTGGCACAAGCGGCCGGGGGCACGGGGCCGGGATCTAGCCCCGTGCCGGTGCCTTACGGCGGGGGAGTCGCTCCCTGCCTGCTCCCCGGCTGCAGACGCCGCGAGCGGCGCGGGGACCCTCGGCTCAGCATCCCTCCCGCTCCCGGCAGTCCCGGTCACCGCTCACCTTCCACGGCGGCCGCGGCGGCGGCCAGGCAGAGCAGCACCACCAGATCCGCAGCCATCGCCTCCTCGGGCCCCGCAGGCGTCAGCCGCTACCGGCGGGCGGCCGTGAGCGGGCATGGGGGGTGCGTCCNCGCCTCGGCCGCGCCCCCGCCCGCCGCGCGCGCCCGTGCGAAGGGGGACGGCTCCCCCTGGCGGCCAAAGCGCGCGCCCCACGCCGTGTCTCCCCTCAGCGGGACCCGCGACGGGGCGGACCCGGCCCCGCAGAGCCGGGACGGGCAGGGCACGGGCGGGACAGCGGCGGGGGGGGGCG
>VWZP01003703.1:602695-663419 GCA_013396995.1 Dicaeum eximium
CACAGCGCCGCCCTCCCGCTCCCCTCTCTCACCTCTCGAAAGAATCCGGAGCGAACTGTCAACCCCGCAGAGACGTGGCCCCTCTGCCCAGCCGCCCCCAGCACGGCCGCTCCCCTCAGGCTCAGACACTGCGGCCGCAGGGCTCGGACACAGCGCGGGGCCCTCTCTGCCTCCTGCCTTCTCCTCCACCGCGCTCACCCTTCGCTGGGCATCGCTCCACATGGGCACCCGGGAGCGGGGAGCGGCGGCCTGGCTCGGGGGACAGCGGCGTGCTCGGCCCCGTCAGCAGCAGCCCAGGGCCGTGCCCTGGTACCCACACGCCCCGCCAGGAGCGATCCGCAGCCTCCGAAAGGAGCCATGCAGAAGGACGCTCGCCCAGTCCCGCTCTCTCCACGCACCGCCCCGGTCAGCCTTGGCAGGGCTCAGCATCCCCCGCTGCTCCGCTGCCCGCTCCACAGCAAAGCTGACCCGTGCCCTGCCCCGCAGGGATCCGTGCATCCCAGCCACACGCGGGTTCCGGAAAACAGCGCGGGCAGGGCGGGCAGCAAGGGCTCATTCCGGTCACGGCCGCACGCCTGCCGCCACGGTGGGACCAGAAACCCTGCAGAGACTTCGAACGCTGGAAAATCGTCAGCTTTTCAGGGAAAGAGCGTGCAAAAAACAGAGGTGCCACGGGAACAAGAGTTTTCTTTTTGCGGTTGTGCAAAATATATTTGCAAGCAGCTCCTATTCAGCTGAGCAAATAACAGAAAAAATTGCCAAGAACCTTCTGGCTAAGTTTTAAGGAAATTTGCTTTCATCTTGACAACCCTTCTTCATTTCCTTCCCATGAATATCTCAGCAATCCAGTTTACTCACTCAGAGGATCACAGAAAGAAAACTGTGAAGTAAATGTCAGTATTATTTGCATCTTTATCCAGTCTGCCATAAAAGCAACACCATGTTATTTATCTGATCTAGCACAACTCAGTAACAGCTCAAGTATAGAATATTCATGATGTGCAAAGCAAAAAAATGTTAATCGTTTGAGAATACAAGAGGCGAAGAGCTGAGCCTGTGAGTTATCCAGAGAAGTGCCTCATTTTCAGGGGGGGGTTCCTCCCAAATAATAGTTATCAACTGAAAACCTTGCATTCAGAAACTCACATTTGACCAAAAAAAGCCTGACAATTTCTGTAGGGTAAAAAAAAGAATAATACATCAATATTCTTCTGATTTCTTTTCAGCTGGCCAAAGAGTTGGCTGCGCTGGGTGAAAGCCAGCTGTGTTTGTTCAAAATGTTTTCTGTTCTGTCAGCCTTGCTCCGAGTCTCCCAACAGCAAGGCTTTGCTTCTCCTGGAGGACACGTCTCCGAAAAAGCTGTGTCCCCTCTGGGGGTGGGAGTGGGAAGGTGACAGCATCCTGTCATAGGGCCACTCTTCCTGGCACACCCAGTGTGACTGTCACCACTGCCCCAGAGACAATGCTCACCAGCGTCCCCTTGGAGGGCACATCAAGGGCATTAAAGCCTGATGGGGTTTTGGGGCATATTTTGCTCTATTTTCCTCTCTGAGCCAGCCATGTGTGGGAGGCAAACACCCCACAGAAGGCAAAACCACCCTCTGGGCTACCAGCAACCTCCAGTTCCGCCCAGCAGGCCCCTGTGTGGGAAGGACACGGGGCACAGACGTGCTCAGAGCAGGAGCAGCCCCCAGAGGGAGGGCTTTGGGTGGCGCTGTGCCCGGGGGCACGGCCGGTCCCTCTGTGCTCACAGCCCGCAGCGCATTGAGATGGCGGCAGTCGGCTGCCAGAATTAGCTCTGTCTTAATTAACAGCTTTGTCTTTGTTCTCAGATGCTGCTTCAGGAGATGCCAAAGCCTTTGTGGAGGATGAAGATCTGGGATCCCAGTGAAAGGAAGTATCAAGACTTATATGGCACGGCACAGATCTCCTTCCCAAAAAACCCTTGTAACCACCTTCGAGAGCAGAGGGGTCACAGCCTGCAGCAGTCCCTGTTCATCCCCACCACACTGGCTGTGACAGGACCAGCTGAAGCACAAACATGAATCCCACCAGGCCATCCTTGTGCGTCTGGTGGCAGCAACCATGCTACAAGGGAGGCTCTGGAGGGGTCACCCCAAATTCTTTGAGCTGGAAAGCAACAAGCCCACACTCTGGGAGCCTGACATCTCCTGTGACAGTAGGTGGGGGGTGACCAAGGCTCCTGCCCTGCACCAGAGCTACCACCCAGCTCAGACTGGGAGCTCACTGGGATGGTGCCCTTGGTGGCAGGAGAATCCTGTGAGCCGCTTGCTAGTGTAGGAGCGGCTGGGAGCAGGATAAAGGTCAGACAAACCTGCCCTGTGTCAGCCTCACCGAGCAGCAGAGCTGGCAGAGGACACGGGAGCCTCCCCAGCCAGGACAAGTCCAGGGCTAAAGCAGCCGTGACACTCCCGGTTTATTTTCCAAGCCAAGGCCAGGCCTGCAGGGAAGGCAGAAAGCTTTTCACACAGTGCAGGAGCACCGCTCCTGCATCCCTAATCCTGCCAAGGCAGCACAGGCTGCTCCCAGCAGCTTGCCTGTGCATTAATTGTAGAGGAAAATCCTGCACCTACAGCGTCCTCCCAAGATTCAAAGCCTGAGGAACTGGTAAATTATCTCCCTGCTAAGAGAGGCAGGTCCCTTCAATATTCCAGCATTCCAGACTTGTCTGGTGTGCACCACATAACAAGAGCCAGGTGAAACAGGTAACAAGGGCAATGCTGGCAAGCAGCATCCAGCCCCTGCAGCACCTTCTGTGCAGCTGAACCCCTTCCTGAGAGTCCAAATAAGCATAATATGATGTAATAATATTAATTAGCAGCATTAAATGTTCAGTGTATTCAAGGCACAACTCAGCCACTTGGCACAGTGCAACCCAAACTGCTTACTGTTCTCCCAGGGGAAATAACCTCAGGGAGACTTCTGGGCTTAAATACCATCAAGAAGCTGAAGGCAGAGAGGGAGGGAAAGAAGTTATTGTCCTCTCCAAGCACTCACAGAAAATTCAGGTGTCTTATCAGAGCAGAAGAAGCTGTAGGAAGGACACTCCTTTGTCATGTGAACAATTTGAGGACTAAATTGAAGTGAGACGTGAAAAAAAAGTAGGTGAGATGAAGGTTAATTTGGAAACCAGAGTGAGAACAGAGGGAGCTGGGGTATGGAAGAGTCTATTAATTCTCTGGGCAAGAGATGCAGCTTGAGCCGGGCCACGGACTAACTCCTTGCTCAGTACGGAAAGATAAATTGCAGGTTCTGCTGGTGGAATATTCTGTTTATTAAGTTCCAAAATAGGAGACAGTCAAGTGCCAAGTGCCTCGAGCCTCTCAGTGCCTGAGAACATATTGATCACTGGTGGGAGCAGTGTTCAGGCAGCTCAGTGTGACACCAGGCACCATGGAACAGGATGGACATGGCACATCCTCCCCTCCGCACTGCCACGGAGATGGGGAAGGAGGCAGGGAAGGCACCTGCTCCTCTAGCAACGGACAGCAAAGATAGATAAAGATCAGCAAGTTCCTTTAGGAGTGAAAGAATTCACTTTGATTCATAGACGCTGCAATTTCTGCCACCTGGCTTTTCCTCTTAACTGGGTTTTTCAGGGCAGTTGCAAGTCCCAGCAGACCTGCCAGCCGTGAGACAACACAAGCACAGATCAGCCATGCCACTTTCTTCTCGTTTTCCCTTCCTTCCTAGGATCTCCAGGTGGAAGGATCTCTTTGTTCCCTTTGAAGGCAGAGGATTAACAAAGGCAAATGCGAAAGAGAAAAACAAAAACTCCTTTGTCTGAGGATGGATGACATCTTTTTATCTGTTTCTAATCTGGCTTCAACTTTCATTTCTTTAGGAGAGAAAAAAAAATCCAAAGATTAAATTTTATGCCAAGGCAAGCTATAATAAGTGACAGAAGCACTCCATCTCTGGGTCCCTGCTAGCTCTGTGAAGTCAGAACATTCACAAGGAAGAAAGCAAAATATAGACAGACAAACACTTTCAATGGAGATTTAAAATAAAAACTCTCCTCATGTTCCAAATGCAAAAGCTACAGAAAAATATGTCGCTCCTCCAAGGAAATTTCATTATCTTGAAGCGAAATGCAATTTATCTTTGGAAGCTTTAAAAAAAAAATAGCAGGGAGGAGAACCTGTCACAAGAGTTTCACTTTATCACAGCGTTTGGCTTGTTGCAGTCTGAGCTGTGCTCCCATATCTGGAAGCACACAAAGGGTGGGAAGTTTTTGAAGGTGCAAGTCCATCCAAAGAAGGAGGGAGGAGGGAGAATGGTCCAGCCCACTCCATATCTGCTGCTTCAGGGTCCCATTTAGGTATTTTCCTGCTGAAATCACACATCAGAGTGCAAAAAGCTGGCTTGGATCAGGTGCTCACCTCATGCACAGGAAACTTGCCATTTTTTCCTGCTTTATCATGATGAATTTCCAATTGTCACCTTGATCAATGGTCCCATGAACACTATCATAAGGATAATATGATTTTTCCCCCCAATCCTATCACTCACAGGGTAATTACATGGATGATTGCACTCAAGGGCAAGAGCATGTGTCCTGCACCCTTGCACAGAGCACACAAGTGCCTGGTACTGCTGGCATCACCAGGCCACTAACAGCAGTTTTCCCCAGGTAAAAGGAACAGAACCAGGAATATTCAAGGCCCAAAACCCACCAGTCACACATACAAGCCAGTGAATGTCTTTGCAGGCATTGCAGCCTCCCTGCTGTATGGATCATCAGTCTCACAGATGCAGGAGGTGAAGGCCACAAGGACCTGCTGCACCCCCCTGGCCTCCCTGCACACACCAAACTCACGCAGAGAGTTCTGCCGTGATCATTTCACTGCTTGCAAGAGAAACCTGCCTCCCAACCAGGTCTTTACCACTGCTTTGGTAGCCCAGGGACACATTTGAACTGCCCCAGCAGTGCCCCTGGGCCCCTCTGAGCAGGGATCATGGGTACCACAGGGCAGTTGGCAATATCCAGGCAGCCCTTCCCACAGTCACTCCCAAGGGATCAGCTGCCAAGACCACGAGATGCCACATCCTGGCTCCCATCATGGACGTCCTCCTGCTCAGGCAAGGGCTCACAGTCGTATGAGGAGCAGCTGAGTGAGCTGGGGAGGCTCAGCCTGGAGAAGAGGAGGCTCAGCAGGGACCTTCTCACTCTCTACAACTCAGCAGGGCAGAGCCAGGCTCTGCTCCCAGGGAACAAGGGGCGGGACAAGAGGAAACAGCCTCAAGCTGTGCCAGGGAAGGCTCAGGCTGGACATTAGGAGGAATTCCTTCACTGTAAGGGTGGTCAGGCATTAGAAAGGGCTGTGCAGGGAGGTGGTGGAGTCCCCATACCTGGAGGTGTTCAAGGAACTCCTGGACATGGAACTCAGAGCTCTGGGCTGGGTGACAAGATGGGGATCCATCACAGCTTGGACTCAATGGCCTTGGAGGTGTTTTCCAACCTCAATGATTCTGTGATAAGCCTGCCAGTGACCTGCACATCCCTAGCTCTATTCCAGGAATCTCCATCCAGGGAGGAGAGGAAGACTGTGTTTTCATACAGGAAGGAGGACAGATAACTTCTAGGAGTAGGATAAGTGCCCCAGCCTCAGCTCCCAGCCCTCCACACCACAGCTCAGGATGTCCAGGCACTCCACAGAGCCACACACAAGTGGAATTCTTAAAGCAGGCTGCTGGGAGAGGGATAAAGGGAATCCTTGCCAGGTTTGATTGGCAGGAGACATCAAGAACCCTTCAAGAGGGGATTTGAGGGAGTTTTGCATTTCAAACAGGGCAGGCAGGCAGAGGTTTACCCAGAGTGAAGAGGGAAGCAGCAAGGCTGCTGTTTCATCGGTTAACATCTGGCAGCTGCAAAGCTCAGAGATAATTCTGCCTCCGTCCTCCAGAGACTTTGGATCTGGGAGGGATGCCAGAGACGTGGCAACTGTGAGGGGATGAAATTCCTTCACAGAATCCAAAACAGGCAGTGAAACATCACAATATTCTTCCCCCCTTTAAATAAGTGACTCTTTGATGCTGACTGAGCCTGTGGAAATGTTATTTCTTTTTGTCTAAGTGGAAGCAGGAGGAGGACAGAGGGGCAATACAGGTGGAGGAAGAAGAAACACAGCAACAGCTTTTTTTTTTTTTTACCAAAATCAGACCTTTTTGATCAAAATCTGCAAAGATTTTTGATCAAGGTCTGCAAAAAAAGCTTTTAATTGTTACATGTATTTCTATTTTTAAAAAGCCAATAAGGACATCAAATTATTTCTATTTAGAAATACCAGTTTACAGAAAACCAACAGGAAAATCTGGATTTGGATTTTTTAAAAAGGGGGGGAAAAGGAAGCTAAAAGAGATCTTTCAGCCGAAACTTGAAACTTATTCAGGGGTAATTCTGAAAATTGACTGTCATGTCTTATATAAGACCATCATTTGTGACCAGATTGTTTCATTGTGGGCATAAAGATAATCCCCACCTGAGCAGCATCCTGTGCTCTCCATCTCTCTGCCAGCTTTGCACTTGGGGTGGCTGCAGCCAGCTGGGGACAGTGACAGTCCTCACCAGGAAAGGGCAATACAGCAGCAAGGCAGCTCTTCAATTACAGAGGGAATTGTCCTATTGCAGCCTGAACACATGTGCCTCTCTGCAGACATTTCTCCCGTGAATGCCACAGTTCACCTCAACCCCCTTTCCAGGTTGCACATCCCTGGCCTCAGGGCGTGGACAGAGGAAGGAGCAGCTCAGCCGGGCCATCTCATGGAGCGGATTTGAGGTGGATTTCAAGCTCCACACCCGAGCACAGGTTAGTGGGATGGTCTGTCCCCACTCCTACAGTGTCAGCACACCCCAAGATCCCCAAGCCTGAGCAACAGTGGCCAGATCCAGCCCGGATCTGCATGGATCCCTCAGCCTGGAGAACGGGCTCCTGCCTGGTACGAATTCGGAGCGCGAATTCGAGCGAGGAAAGCTGCTCAAGGCTTCACCCAGACCAGTCATCTCCTCTCCCCACTTACTCATCAACCAGGGCTGGGGTCAGACACCCCTTTTTGCTGCTGTCCGGGCTGGGGACCAGCACCCCGAGTCCCCTCGGGCCACGCAGGTGGCTGAGGTTTTCCCCCACCAACCTCTGGAGGTCAGCAGCCGGCAGCACTGGGGCTCTGCACTGGCGGCTGCCACTGGAAAGAAATAAAGCCCGACCCAGGAAAGCAATGGAACTCGGGGAGAGACCCAGTGGTCTGGACACAAGATGCTCTCTACACGCCATAGGTGACCCCAGACATTTGCAAGGGCTGGCACGCATCCTCCCTGCACTGCTCTCCTTCCCTGCAGGCATGCAGGAGTGCAGGACCTTCCTCATTAATAGGAAATGATTAATTTCCAAAGCCTGCTTCACCCATTTAATATCTTCAGGTCTCATGCCAATTTGTCCACAAGTGAGCCCCGTTCTGGGAAAAGGAATGAATCCCCATTTCACTTTGCCAGCCTCCAATGTCATTTGTTCATTTCGTGTCTGAAGGACGCTACAGCAAACCCTTTACAGCTAAATCATTACTGATTTTACAGAGGTTACAAGTTGCTGGTAATGTAAAAAAAAAAAAAACCTCTTTGTAAATTTATTACACAGAATCTGACATTGTCCTGCATAAATCTCCATGTTCCTGGTAAATAACAGAGGTTTCTAGACAATGTGAGACACCAAGAAGAACTAGGGCAAATGAACTGGAGGTATGGAAGAAAGCACATCCAGACCCCCTTGTGCAGAGTAGGAAAGGAAGTCCTTACCTTCACCTGGTCCAAAAAGGCAAAAACCAAAAGAGGAAAACAGGAGAAATCCTCCTGCTTTCCCAAGCCAGGCAGGGAAAGGCAGCAGGTCTGTCAGGACAAAGTAGACACCTCCTCTCAGGGAGGTGCTTCCTTGTGCATCACCAGGATACCATGGGCCAGCATCCCTCAGAGCCACTGCTCTGCTGTGTGCCAGAAGCTAAATATTGACCAAAAAGGTGGATTTCTCCCCACAAATGAGGCTGTGGCAAGCTGTCTTCTGGCTGGGTTACAGCTCACTCTTGGTAGCTAGAAACAAGCATTCCTGTCCACTGGAAAAAAGTTCCCATCACTGTTTCATCTTACTCTCTAGGAAAGCAGAAGTCTGACTTTTGGTGAGGATCATTAATCTCATTATTTTTATATGACATTTCTAGGTGTGTTCTCAGAGCTCCAGGCTCACTGCACAAGCACAGACAAGTGGATGGGTCCATTGTGCACTGATACAAGATCACTCCCCAGAATGGTTGGAAGCAGAGGGTAGGTCATGAGTCTGGAATTGTGGTGGTCAAAGAGGACAAATGGAAAGTACCTGGCAGAGGACATCTCCCATCAAAGGTAGGCTATGACATCCCAGGAGCTCACTGACAGCTCAGCCACATCACTCAGGCTCAGGGCACTGCAGCAGAGGGCCAACTCCAGCCACTCCTCTGGTGGAGGGAACAAAAGACCCCTCCAATAAACATCACTTCAGCTACTCAGAACCTCCTGCAGCACACCTGGGCCCCTCTTTATCCCACAGCCACGTGGCAGCTGAGACTCATTTCTTCCTCTGCAGGGCTCCTCTGCAGCTGGGGCAACACCCACAGGCAGTGGGCACCACCTCTCCCTGTTGTCCCACGTCCAGCTCTTCCTCACCAGGTGATAGCTCTCAAACACCAGGTGAAAGCTCTCCTGCTGCATCAGGAGGAGCTCCTGGGCTTTCTGAGCTGAGGAAGATCCCTCAAAATCAGGAGGAGGGGAGACTGTGGCTGCCCCATCCCTGGAAGTGTTCAAGGCCAGGTTGGACAGGGCTTGGAGCAACATGATCTAGTGGAATGTGTCCCCACCCATGGCAAGGAGATCTGAGATTATTTTCAAGGTCCTTCCCAATGCAAATCATCCTGTGAGTCTCTGACTGGGTTGGGTTGATAGAGCATGACTTGCTCCCAGCTCAAACTGCTCCACATTGTGGCTGTGGGCAGGCCACCACAGGGCTGCCATCCACACCTTCACTGTCCCCATCTATCAGCGTGTCCTTCAAACCAGCAACTTCCACTCTCTCACAGTACTGCTCCCACTTTCCCTCCAGGAGCTTCAAGCATATCCTGGTGACATCATGGTACACCCCCTTCCCTTCCCTGCCCTTTGATTTCTTTCATCAAAGTTTCTTTTCATCTCCCACCTCCTTGCTCTGGGGTGTTTTGTTCACCTCTCGCTGCCCACAGAGCCAAGCCACTGTGCCGGGAAGGGCTCTGCACCCAGCGTGGAGGTGGGAGCCCTCCCAGGGGGAGCAAACACAGCATCAGAGCAGCTCAAGGTCCCCCTGAGCCTTACAAGCTCCCTACAAAGCTCACAGAGTTACAACAGAGCTCCGTGGGATGAGGTGCACGTCTTTGTCTATCAGACAAGCACATCCCCAGAAAATGGAGACATATAATGAAGTGTGTTTAACATGGGCTCAAAACATGGTGTTTAATCTGTGGGAGTCTTCACGCCCCCAGGCATGCTTGGGTCATGCCAGCACAGACAGCAGGGATCCTGAATGCTAAAGCAAGAAACAGGGAAGGAGATCCCCCGGGCTGGATGGGCAGGCACAGCTGGAGGCACAAAGGTTATCTCCAGATTTCAGGTGCGATGCTCCCACCAGCGGGGTGTGGAGACTACCACACGAGAGCAAGACCTGGGAGAGGGAGAGAGATAAACCTGAGCAAAGCAACACTTTTCAGCCTCTTTGGCAACAACAAAATCAAGCCTTCATTTCAGATTAGCTGATTTTCATGTGAGTTTGGTTTTTCCGAAGGTCAGTACAACCATGCAGGTTTGTGTATGTTTGAAGCAGAATAGTGACCCCTTTTCAGGCTATTCAGTGTTACATTTAGCTCATTCTCTTCATTTCTCTCAAAATAATTTTGAAAAATCTTGCAGAGTGTGGCCAAGCCCCTTCAGAGGGATAAAACACAGGGTTTGCTTCAGTTTTGCTGCTCCAGGCCACGTGGCTGGTGGCCGGAGGCTGCAGCACACAGGCCAGACTGAGCTGGAGGTGCTGAGACAAAAATACACTTTTTCCCCATTTGCACTGAATGTTGTCATTTTGCCAGAATCCAAGCCCCCGCAGTTGGTTGCAAATCATCCATCAAAGAAAGAAAAAATCCTTTGCTCCCCCTCAGCACCAGTGAGTGAGGACAACACATGCCAGAGCCTGGGAATAGGGATAATGCCACTTTCTTGAGGCCAGGCAACACCTTGAGGCTGACACACTCCACCCCTACTTGTACCTGCAATTTTACAAACTTCATAAACACACATATCAAATAATCTATTTACCTTTTTTCTAAAAAAAAACTAACCAGAAGTTGAGAGGCACAGCACAACAGACAACCTTAGCTGTGAGCCGCTGATTTTTCTATGATATATTACATCCGAATCCGCCGGTGCGACGAGCAGAACGTGCCAATTTGGGTAATTGGTGAGGGCCTGAGAGCACGCACACACTGCTGATCTGCCCTAAATGTATATTTACAGTGCAGGTTGTTTGCATTTCTGATGATCTGCGACGCCAGAAGTTAATCAGCTCCTCCAGTGCATGCAATCAGCTCCACGGCGTTCTCCTCTCTGGTGTGGGGGAAGCCACTCAGACTGTGATTTTAGAGCTGCCAAACACCATTAAATTGTTCAATGGAGCAGGGGGAGGATGCTGCCAGGACCAGGCACTGTCCAGGTGCTCCCTTGGGCCAGAGGACACCTGGGCAGCGCAGGGAAACCTGGGAACAACACTGGAACTCAGCACTGACCAACACTCCTGACGGGCCTGCACTAACACCTTGAGGCTGGCTTCAATTTAAGCCTGATAGCTGGCTCAACTCTTCCCACTGGATGTTAGCATTCCCATTTCCTCACCTAAAATCCACTTGAGTAATCAACTGTAAAGCTAATGACTGGGGCACCAAATCAGCAAAGTACTTGAGCACATGCTGAAGTCCCATTGAAAGAAATTAGACCTAAGCAGACACTTTGCTCCAAGGTGAGGGGGCTTTGTGTAAAAAGTCACAAGAAGCCTGTTCAAAACAGGTGTAACAGCGTATGGAAGCAAGCCATTCCCACTCAAGTGGCTTCCAAGCAACCTGCTCAGCACCCACAAGGACCTGTCAGAAGCATGGGAAACCTAGAGCTTTAGACCTGACTTTATTTTTTTGTCAGCCAAACCTGAGTAGGCTTCAGAGGACTGTCCTGGAATGTGCAGCTGGCTCCCAGGTCCTTAGTGCAGGAGAGCACATCCTGCGATGCCCTGAGGAGGCAGTTGGGGCATGGATGAAGGGCACAGCACCCACAGGCACCCCAGGCAGGACCAACACAACCAGTATCTCCCCACTGGGATCCCCCAGCCAGCCACAGACAGGCCCTGCCCAGCACTGCTCCCTGCAATGAGATCCAGCCCTGCTGAGCAGCAGGTGAGCAGCGTTACAGCCCAGGGGCCCCAAAAGGAGCCCCCTCCCGCCAGCAGCACTGCCCTGGCTTTTCCGAGCGAGGACTGAGTCTGCACATTCCCCCCGCGGCCACGCTCCCACCCTGGCTATCCCCTCACGCCTGTTCCTAGCGGCTTCGCAGAAATCCCACATCTCAACACCCCTGCCCCCTCCCGGTCACGCTCCGAGTGATGGGAAGAGCAAAGATCGAGTTCCCCTGCGCACCAGAGAACAGGAACGACTTTTGGTCCTGCCGAGGACAACACCTCGCTCTGGCAGGTTGTGCAGGTAACCACCCAGCACGGTGAAATTGAGCTGTAACTTGCCTTAAGTGTGGGATTTTAGAGCCCCACACAGTGTTAATGTGTATCAATATGCATATACATCAATAACCAAAGTGTTCCAAGGAGACAGTTTCCCTGGAAGTTTTCCAGCATTTGGATATCTTTATTACGGTCAAAGACCTAACTTGCGTAAACTGGCACAGCTCGGCTGAAATCAATACCCCTACTCCAGCTCCTCCTATTTGATGAGGTGGCCCAGAATCTCTGTATTGATTTTACTGTCTTCCTTCATCATCTGCCCAGTTTTCATGTCCTGTACTTTTTCAGGTGATTTTAGTTTTATTTGTGGAGTCCTGAGCAAAGGCTGCAAGCAAAGAGCAACCAACCACAAGAGCTTCAGTTGTAAGTGAGCAGTCCAGTTGTGTTCACCGTCTCAGGGAGGATTTGCTTTCTTTGGTCTCCCAGCACTTGGAGATTCCTCCTTGGCTTCCTGGAGATCCCCATGTCTGACATTTCCCCATAATCCCTCTTGGTGTCCAGCATAAGCATCGAGCACAAGACCAAGCTGAGACAGGGAGTACCATGAGGCATCCATGCTCTCCCACATTCACCCAGCGTGCAGAGACACCTGTAAAAACCAGGAAGAAGCCTTTTCTTACCACAACCTCTTGCAGAAAGTCAAAAGCAAAGTCACAGACATCTTTCACTGCAGCAGGAGGGTAAGAGAGAAGGCCCTGCTTGGCCTCCACAGGGGGAGCAAACCAGTTTACGTGCTAATCCCAGTGTGAGCAACCAGAGCTGGCACCAGCCGGGGCCACTTGTCTGACTTCAGCACTTGGCAGGGAGGGAAGGATGAACAAAAATATAGAGCACAGACCCTGGCTGCCCAAAGCCACGGGTCGTTTGCTGTCAGCAAATGGAGCCAGACGGAAAAATAAATACAGAGAACATCTTGAATTTGGATAGCGGTTCCTGCATGGCTGCAAGGCTCACCAATGCCCCTGCCCAGGCTTTTCAGTGCCCACAGCACATCTGATGGTGTGGCCAAAGGGAGAGACAAAGCTGCCATCCCTCCCCCAGCTCACATTTGTCCATGCAATGCTTCCAAGCTCAGGGATTTGTTATTTCTGGGGAAAAAAAAAAACATAATCCTGGGGCGAGAGCAGAGGAATGAGGGTAAAGAAGGGATTTTGGCAGGAGAGTGCTGGAGGATGATGCTATGAAAGGGTACTATTCTAGGGAAGGCAGCCTGATGCTCCCATGGGACAGACAGTGCTGTCCATGTTGACAGCCTGGATCCAAGTGTCTGTCCCCAGATACCTTTGGAAGCACCACCTGTACATGTGCAACATCCTGAGCCTCCATGCCAGTGTGACAGGGCTGGCACGGAGAGGGAGCAAGGATGGGATGCGAGGCAGCAGGCACATCTAAATAAGGCCACAGAGGTAAAGGCAGGATCACTTTAAACAGTTAAAGTTTCATTTTAATAGATACCACAAGGGGGGAAACATTCCCGATGGTAAAGAGCAAAACAGGCACCTGCTTTTTGCAAGGAAGTTTTCGCAGCCGGCCTCCCTGAGGAAATAAGGCACGTTTGCATCCAGCCCCACTCCCTTCCCCACAATTTTAGAACCTATTGGTTCATTTTAGCCAGAACAGAGTTGGGAGGGATGTCTAAGGGAATTTCTGCTCCTACACTTTGTGGGTTTATCCACACTTCCACATTTTTTGGAGAATTATGGCGCTACTTGCTCAAACACATATCCTTTCAGCAAAAATACCCAGTCAAGTTCAGACTTGTATTTCAAACTGTCCCATTAGGCTTGTCCAACTTGAACATCATGGATCTACAAGATCTTAGCAGGGGTTTACCCCACCTTCCCCCAAAAAAAACATCATTATAATTAGCATTCCTGTGACTGGATCACACAGCTGTCTGCTGGAAAAAATCAAGGCAGAAGGTAGCAGTGCCTTGGTGCACTGGACACCTTATCCAACTTTGCATGGGTGTATACTCAGTGCCACATGTGAATTGGCTCAAGGACAGCAAATTAAACAAGGCCAAGCAAATCAGCTCTGAAGAGCTTCACATCCTCATGTCCTTCCACAATGATTGTGAGCCAGGCCATTTTCTCATGTGCTCATGAGGGAAAATGCAATATATCCTTTTGCACACTATGACCTGCCCCCAACCCTTCCCCAGCATTTGCTGGCAAACCATGGCACTGGGTGCATCTGCTCCAAAACAATCAGGGAGAACTTTCCTCTTTCCAAAAGGACAGTTCAGAGGTTGGAAGTATTTCTAACTCCTCCTGGGGCTGGTGGGAGTTTGGTATCACCTGCAGAGTCCAGCATTTTGCATTCCTGGAGTGAGGAAGGTGCGTGTGCCGGAGGGAAACGATGCTGGGTGAAATGCCTGTGGGTCACTAAACAAAGCCACTGCAGAAATCCCTTCAGGATCTGGGTTTTCCTGGTCTGTTCTGAATCCCAGTCAGATTTGGGCTGGAGAGGTAGCAGCTTAGGCCGACTCCTGTTGCAGTCCCCCAGCACAGGAGAATTAATAATTAAACACAGGCCAGGTGAGGAGTACTGGGTCTTGAAGGCAGCTTTAATATTTCCATTTTAAAAGGCAGGAGGGCAGGAGCTGGAAGCTAAGTGCCAATTCATCTCCCTTCTGCACAACAGCATTCCAAGGTAAATTATTAGGGATGAACTGGTCATTGCCATTTACATTTCCTATGGTCAATGGCGCATTCTGACTGCCCCAGGAATGGGGGAAACAGCACAGGAAAACTTCAAGAACACACACCATTCCACCAGCAGTGAGTGAGTGGAAGGGATTCTTCCAACAGAGCTGGATGGAGCTGCTACCCCACCAAAGCATCTCTTCAGAGCCTTCAGCTAAAACCAGCTCTGAGCCTCTGAGCTCCACCCACAGTGGATTTCCTCCAGCCCAAATACGGCTGCTTACCCAGGAACCAGGGCTGGTTACCTGCACGCTGGGCTGGCCCTGGGAGCCCTCTGAGTCACAGAGCCCTCACAGTATTAATAAACCTGCTGGATCAGCCCATCACCCTGGCATCAGCAGCCTTTTACTCCGGCGTACAGGCTGCTCTTACCTCTCTGTATTCAAACATCAGGTGTCCAAAATCCCACCTGGAACCACCATAAAGCCGATGGCTCTGAGCCCCAGCACTGCCCTTTGCATGTTTTACAGCCCAGCCTGTCTGTGGTGCCCGCGCACAAAGACAGGCAATGTCATCCTCCCGCCACTCCCTTAACTGCTTATCGATCCCAAAGAGCCTCCGAATGGATTTCTCTGGCTATCTATCATCCTCCTTAGCCCGGGAAAGCCCCTCTGTATTACAGAGCAGACCTCTCAGTTTGAGCTTTATATACTGCAAAGGAGCAATTAAGCCGTCCCGGTTCAATTTATGGTCGGCACAGATAACCCCACCCAACATTAGCCAAGGCCAGTTTAACTTTCAGATACTCATCTCTTGCCACGTGCAAAAAGCCAGCTCGATCTGTGCATTTTGTATACCTCTAGCCCAAATTCAGACTTCATCTCTGATCAGTACAAGCTGGGAAATTATTCCCTCGCAGGGTGTCTAATAGATTTCCATTGTGTTTACTGCAGTCCTGAAGTCAGAGCTCAGGTCATCGGGCCTTATTTTCTGAAAGGCTCATCCTGAAGCTGGTATTTGGGATGTTGGGGATTTAAATGTCTGGCTTCATGCTCAGAACAAGATATAAGTAATGGCAGGAGCAAGGCACACCCATGGTGCCACTCCACTTTACTGGCACAAGTGCAGGGACACCCTGGCTGGCAATGGGGTACCCAGCTGAACATCCTACCAGCCTTGGCAGAGGGGCTGGAAGCCAGGACATCCCTCCCAGCCCCTTCCAGCAGGCTCCAGGGCTGCACAACCCAGCACACAAAACCTCTCACTGGTCTGAGCCTGAGCTGCTATTCTAGCAGTTTGCCATGGACAATGTTCATACTTTACAGTTTTACAGAAAGTCACCGAGATTGATACAATTCTCACTTTATTAATTTTTCCAGCTATCAGCAGTGAATTAATCCAGCTGGAGAGTGATTTAACTTCTCAATAATGCCCAGATTTTCCACATTGTCAAAGTGATTTCCCATTACCCACAGTGTTGTTTGGGTAGCCAGGTGGAGCACCCACCCCGACATCGCTGCATCGCTCCTTGCAGACAGCTGAGCTGCAGAGAGCACACCAAGAACATGCCTGGCTGATGGGTATCCTCTCCAGCTAAGAGTCTGTGGGGTTTAAAGAAAATCTATTTTTAACTATTTCTATGTCTTGGCAGGACAGAGCACTAAGACTGGGGAGAGGGGGAAGTGCTACTTAAGGACTTAAAGAGCTGCTGCACGACACCAGTTTTAAAACACATCATATAAGTAGCTGCTTTTGCTCTCAGAGCTGGGTTTAGGTCAGTAACAGTCTTAATTTCACATTCTCTCAACTGAGTTCTTCTGCCTTTGGACTCACAGCACATGTGCCCAATATCCTAGCATGTGACCTGTCCTCACCTGCAGCATTGCCCACACCACCCAGAGCCATGGATGCAGGAGCTCCTGCTAAAGAGTCGTTGTACCCAGCCAGCCCTCCCTTCCTGCTGATCAGCTGAAAGTCTCTGTTCTTGGCCTTGTTGTCCCTGGCATTGAGATGTTTCCCTGGCTGATGGCCTGAGACCACTTCTGATGGCCTTACAAAGACAATGCCAGCACCTCCTCAGCTCCTCACACACTGCCCAGCACCCAGCACCGAGCAGAGCCACGCTGCAACCCAGGGAGAGAGGTAAATGTCTCAGGATGCTGTTTCTGATTAATAAGACACTTAGAACGGTTCAAAATAATACATAAAGAAAGAAAAATATCAACAGTGATAGCCTGGCTATTTTTGAGCTAATCCTTGCAGAGATGGGCTACACCCTGCACACCAGCCCTGCTAAATCAATGTTGTCTCCCAACTCTGAAGCCTAATTTAAGTGAGAATGATTTGGTGTTTCATCTAATCACTGTTCCTGGCATCCACAGAGCACCTTGGTGATAACCCAAGAGATCTTTCCAGGCAGCCACAGCCCATGCCAGTAAACACCTCCTTCTGCCCAGAGTGCTGCCCATCACCCAGCACGCTGCTTTCCAATCCCACTTTCCCTTTTGCTTTCACTTGCTGTCCCAGATCATTTCCCTGTTGTCTCTCTGTGCTCCATGGCACCTGCACATTTGGGCATTTCTTGGTGCATTCATACATGGACATTCCATCAAAACCACCACACCTGGCAAGGTAGGAGGGACCTTTTCTCCTTTACGAGCTCCCATAAGTGGTAATAACAGTCACTTGAGCTGGCAGGTGCAAAGATCAGCCCAGTCAGGACTGTGTATTTAATCTCGTTGGATCCTTTTCCCATAACTCATCCTATCTACTCCACAGAAAGCGAAGCTGCAACCAATTTGACAGAGTCCCAGAAGGTCTTGCTTGCATCCTCACAGCATGGGAAACTTCCACAGCTTCTGCATCACCTGGGCAAAGAGGTAATGACAAACCCAGAAGGGATTGATGGTGTCTTGGCAGCCACTGGATTTTAGAAATATTGCAGTATCCATAGGTGAGATGGGAGCGCTGGGATGGGAGGTGTGCTGGAGGCTGGAAGCACTGAGACATCCCTGGTACCACAGACTTACCCACTTATTTGCTCTCAGATAGTGAAAACTAGAGAAGAAAAGATGAAGTTCTTTTCTAGCCCTTCAGATAATGTCTGCATGCTATTTTAGCATCTTCCAGGCAGGACAGCATTTTTGTCCCTGCCCATGGCAGGTGGGTTGGATCTGTACGATCTTTAAGGTCCCTTCCAATCCAAACCATTCTGTGATTCATCCTATGATTTATTATACAGAAGCAAATTAATTTAGGAGGAAAATAAAACTATTCAGCATCTGAAATAGAGTATTATTTCCTGCAGCATTAATCGGTGGCATCAGTACCACGTAATTTGTTACCGGTGGCATATTTCTGTATGGCTTCATTTCCTTAAAAGCATGGGAATTAATGAGGTGTTCGTGTTGGGAAGGGACTGACAGGCACTGAGCATAATGTGGGCAATCACCAGAGAGGCTTCCTGGCACGGAGGTTTGTAAACCACAGTGTAAATACCAGGGCTCTGCTGCCCCACAGGGATTCACCTGCTCTGAGGCAGGCGTGGCTCCAGCAGCTGAGCACCTGCCCCGCTGTATTTAGGTGCAGAACAGGAATTCACCTCACTGAAGTAATGTACAGCAATACTGAGTTGTTATCATTTGTTGCTCAGTTACTGAGTTACTGAGGATGTCTTTTCCCAGAAGGAAGTCAATCAGGGACCGTCCAGTCCAAGGGTGCCACTGGTCCTGGGATATCACTGGAGCTGTGAATCACAGCCCTTCTGCTCATGCCACAATTGTATTTCACCTCCTTATCTTGTGCACACTGAGAAACTCTGGGAGGGAAAACCCCCATCCCTGGGCAAGGACCCAGCCCAGGGGAAGAGCTGCTGAGGGGACAATCTGCTGGTGGTGGTTGGTGGCTGATCAGTACGTACTGGAGCCATTCGCAGGGAAGGGAGAGATGGGAAAGCACTTGAGGCTTGAGCATTTGAGGAAGATGATTCTGGCCACTCTATTCCACTCAGGTGAGACCCCACCTGCAGTGCTGTGTCCAGATCTGATGTCCACAACATGAAAAGGAAATGGAGAGGGTCCAGTGGAAGCTGGAGCCCCTGTACTTTGGAGCCAGGCTAGGAGAGGTGGGGGTGTTCACCTGGAAAAGAGAAAGCTCCAGAGACACCTTAGAGTCCATTCCAGTGCCTAAAGGGGCTCCAGAAGAGTTGGAGTGGGACTTTGGACAAGGGATGGAGTGACAGGACACAGGGAATGGCTTTCCACTGCCAGAGGGCAGAGTTAGATGGGATATTGGGAAGGAATTATTCCCAATGAGGGTGGTGAGATGCAGGCCTCCCCCGACTTAGCATTAAAATGGGTTACCCTAAAAAAACCTTCCCATGTTTTGCAGGGGTTCAGAATTTATTATCTATTTTATACACATGCATTATAGATTTATATAAACTTGACCTTTTAAGAGCTGCCCTGTGCACTTGCTGAGCGTTACATATAAACCGAGCATGAAATATTTCAACCAACAGCTTCCAGATGATGTGTGGGTAAAATTCAGAGCTGGGGAAAGGAGAGGAGAGACAGCCTCAGAAAGTCATATGCTACAGAAAAATGTGCCTCTAACCTCAGCTTTGCAGCTCTGCACCTTCACACCTTGGCCCCCACTCTCCGAGACTTGGGTGGGGCTCATGTGACCTCATGAAGGTGTGCTGAGATCCCTGAGGACAAAAAAAAGGTGCAATGGTGACTTCAGCTGCCAAAGTCCTAAATAACTAAACACTTTTGGGGCTGGTCAGGAAGCAGAGAAGTGATAGGAATTAGGAAAAAAATCTCCTGTTTGATATTTTCTCATGGACGTTGTATAAAAGAACTTTCCTACAGGTAACTTGGTAACTCCACCATCGAGGCCCCACTAAAGCAGGGCAGAAGCAGCACAAATCCCTGGGTCAGAGCTGGTGACTGTGGCAGGGAATCTCCCACCGCAGGCATTGCAGTATTAACATTTAAAAAATCACGAGACCTCAAATATCCCAACGCTAAGTCTCATGACCTTTAAGTCAACTAGATTCAGGTTTCTTTTTCTTTGACTCTTGCTGTGCTTTTGGGATGGAAATAAAAGACCTTTTTAGATTTCAGGAACATTACAGGGAGGCTCCACCACCCATTTCTTCCCACATTTACATTCCTGGTCCCCTAAATTCAGTTATCATAAGTGCTGGTTTATTTTCAAGCAGTTTTTTTTATGTTGCCTAATTTTGATAATCCTTGGTTTTAAGGCAATTCTTGACACATTTTTAGGGTCAGATTAAATGAGTCTCCCTTTGAGATTCACTCTGACCCAAACCAGCATTAAGGAAGTCCTGAGGTTTGTCCAGGTTGGCTCAGAAGGAGTTAGGAGTGGCCTTATGCATTTCGTGGGTTACAAGGAAAGCCAAGGACTGAAATTCAAAGACAGAATATTGGAAAATTCCCCAATTCTGAAGTCCTAAAGCACAGCCCCATGCTGTGCCATGTCCCTGGGCACACAATACCCCAGCAGTCCTCATTCAATCCCCTTGACACGTTTCTGCCTTTGATAACACACTCTCCTGGGAAGAGAGAGCCCTACCTTTGGCTGCATTCGTTTGGTTGGCTTAAATGAAAAATGTAGAGTCAGGTGTTTGTCAGCTGCTCTGTAGTGCCGAAAAAAGCCCTCTCCTGCTTTTTCTCGCGTTTCCAAGGTGTGTACTTTAGATAAAAGCCCCGTTTCCGACCGAGGCACTCGGTGCTGCTCCCAAGAGGGAGAGGACAGACTCAGCTCCTGCTCTCTCCCATCCTCACCACCATCCCAAGGTGCCTCATGGCTCCTGGCCTTTGGCATTAACTGCTGCCACGAGCAGGCAGAGACCCCCAACACCGCCTCTCTGGACTGCAAAGAGGCACAGAAAGCCCCAGACCCGCTGCCCACGTTCAGCAGCCCCCACTCCCCTCCTCGCTGTCCTGCCGGCCGGGGGAGCGGCAGGCACGGGGACGAGGGACATCGGCTCAGCCTGGAGCAGCCACCCAGCTCAGCCTGGAGCAGCCACCCAGCTCAGCCTGGAGCAGCCACCCAGCTCAGCCGGCGGCTCTGTTTGCACGTACAGATAAATATACATGAGGCCGAGCCGAAAAGCCAGAGTCAGCTCCTCTCCGAGCCCCGCGGCTCCGGTTACGGCGCTGCCCGCGCCCCGTGGCACGGACGCTCCCTGGAGCAGCCGCCGGCCTGGCACGGCACGGAGCAGATGGTCAGAGCCGTTTGGCCCGCGGCCGCCGCCAGCCCCGGGCTCCTCGCCTCACATGATGCCACCGAGGCCACCTGGGCCTCCCGCGCACCCGCGGGCCGGGCAGGGCACCGCGCCACCGGGGGCAAAGCCGGAGCAGTTGCTGGCGTGGCAGGGGTCAGCCAAAATCACAGTGCCCCTCCCAGCATCACCATCTGCTGTGGAGGATCCTGCTCCCGCTCCAGTGTGAGCAGCAGACCGGGGTAGCCGTGGGCAGAATTTGGCAAGGAAAAACACCCTTAAGTAAAGCTGGATGGCAGAGGGATCACAGCGCTTCAAGCAAATCCTCAAAAGCCACAATCAGCCAGTAGTGACCTGCCTGTGGTGGCTGCTGTTGTGCAGGTTCATCCTGCTGCCCGGAGCTCCCAGCAAGGATCCGCTGCCCAGTTTGCCCCTCGGACAAGGGCACAAGGAGCAGAAGGGGCACAGCAGGATACACGTCCCGGCTGCAGGAAGAGCAGGGAAGGGGTGGCAATGGCAGGAAGCAGGTCCTGCGCTTGGCCACCATGCCACAGGCTGGGGACATGGGCCTGGAGTCAGATCCTGCAGCTGGGCTGCAGGGAGAGAAGCCATGTGCAGGTATTGGCTGCATGCACCACTTGGTGTTTCCCTGCCCTCCCGTTAGGGGCTTTGCACCCTCACCAGTAAACTGGGAGGGTTCTGGCCAAGAGCACTGGTCACTCTGGGCAATGGCACGAGAGCCCCATGGCAGGGTGCAGCAGGGGCTCGGGGCTGCATCGGGGTGCACCAGGGAGTTTCTGCAGCACCGACATGGCCCTGAGCACGTGAGAGCCAAGCAGCTCCAAACTCTGCTCCAGCAGCCCCGAGCAGCGAGCACGGCCATAAAGAGCAGAGGCATCAGCGCTCCAACTTCCTGGCACTCGGGGAATCTTCTTGGATCACGTTACATTCATGTGTCCTTGGCTCATCTCTGTACAGTTAAAAAACACTGTAAGGGGAGCCAGATAATTAGGACAGCTGAGGTCAAGATGCAAAACCCAGGGAACTGATTCCTGCCGAATCGGTGACCTGTTGCTTTCAGCAAACCACTCTGTGTGTACAGCCCTGCTTTGCTGAGAGGCCCCTGCAGTCAGGGGCAGCAGGACCATGCTGCCCACCAAAGCTCCACGTTGTTGCACAACATGGTTCCAAGGAACTGCCATGTCCACTGTTGGTGGGATGGTGGTGGAGTCACCATCCCTGGAGGTGTTCAAGGAATGACTGAAGGTGGCACTCAGTGCTCTGGTCTGGTTGACAAGGTAGGGATCAGGCAGAGGTTGGACTCGATGATCCTGAAGGTCTTTTCCAACCTAAAGGATTCTGTGATTCTGCCATTTTGGTTCACCAAACGAACCAGAAGGCAGGCAGGGTGCTGGCTGGGTGCTGCCTCCACGCTGGCACAGCTGAGGACAGGGGTGTCACTGCAGTGACACTCAGCATTTACTCTTTTGGCTTTGCATGTCCTGACCTGCACTGCGTTAGTGAGAAAAGCTCCCTGCCCCGGGGGATGTTCCCAGGCACTGCCACGACACAAATAAATAACAACAATGCTCGAGGGTGGCGGGGGGGCTGTCATCTGACCCAGTGCCACCCATGGAAAGAGCAAAGAGCTGGTGCCTGGTTTTGCCCCCTGCACTGTGAATGCACTGGCATTCAATCACTAACGGGAAGGGCTGGAGGGTTGTTTGGAGAGGAGCAGCCACAGTGACAGAGCAGAGCTGTGCTGGCACCAGCATCCACACAACTCCAGGCTCTGCTGGGGTGCCCAAACACCAAAGGCACCAAGCACAACCCCCACACCTAATGTCCAGGAGCTCTTAGCTTACCTTTTTTATGGCTGCTTATATAAGGAGTACTCTTAGAGCCATAAAGATGTTTTGCTTCTTCAGGGTATTCCCTCACTGAATGAGGACTGGTGCTCGTTTCCTTGGCTCTTTGGGGTTGGGTCTTTTGACTTTGAATAAGCCTAGAGCAGAAAGGGACACAGATCAAAAGGGCAAGACATGTCCTCAGCCCAAAGCCATCAGCTCCAAACATAACCCTGAGCCACGGGCAGGGAAGTGGAAGAAGCAGCTGCCATGTGCATGTCACCAATGGATGTCCCCTTGCCACCCTTCCGGTGGAAGAAGCAAAACACAGTTTTGAGGGAGAAGCACTCCCTTGCAGGTCTGCAGCTCTGTCACTCAAGCACTGAGAAGTGACAGCCATGTTTTCTTTGCAGGCTCTGCCCAGGCTGTGCAAGTGAGGATAAGGACAAAGCCAACGAGCTCAGTAAGTCTGTTGTGAGACCAGCACTGGAGTGACAGACCAGGTGACACTGGTACTTGAAAATGTGACCTTAGGTACAGCACCCTAGGATTCATGGAGAACATGGCCTTACCTCTTCTGCTTTTCTACTTTTGAGGGATCTTGGGGAAAACAAAAAGAGCTTTCTACCAATCAGGAGGGATAAACTCCAAGTGGTGTTGTATGGTGGATGCAATACCAAATTGCCACTGGCACCACCCCAGTTCCCCAGCTTCCAGTGAACTAATAAATTTTCATAGAATCAGGACATGGTTTGTGGTGCCATGGGCAGAGACACCTTCCACTAGAGCACTGTCCAACCTGGCTTTGAACACTTCCAGTGGTGGGACAGCCACAGCCTCTCTGGGCAACCAGTTCCATGAAGTTACACAATATATCTAGAAAGACAGAAAAGAACCAAATGCCAGGCTCTGCTGGGCACTGTGGCAAACCTGGGACTTCTGTGGGCAAACTGAAGGGGCGAGGCAGAGAGAGGCAAAGCAGGGCACCACTCCTGGGTAACAGCCAATGCACACTCCTGCCCTGAGGCTGAGCCCATCATGTTTCCAAGAGGAATGCTGAGGGAACAGCACTGTCCTTGCAGCTGCCTCAATGACAGGAATAATGTGCTGCAGAGCTAAGGGGGACAATGGGATGATGATAATGAAAGTACAGGAGTGAAAACTCATTACTGGAGATGCTCAGGAGGCATCCTGAGGGACCCCCTTAGGCTTCCTGGGCTGCTTTAACCCTTTGGGTGTGGCTGTGGTACTCAGGCCAATGTGCTGTGCTGCTGACTGTGCTTTCCTCCTCTTTTTCTCCCATTTCTTTATGAAAACAACTTTCCCATTCTCCACACAGGGCACTGTGCACATCACAGCACAGACTTGCCATGCCCTCAGCACTCAGCTTCCTGGATCTGTGCATGCAGAGCATAGAAAGCAAAAGGCATAATGGGGTTTCTGGGCAGCTGGTGCAGAAAAGAGTCCAATAATATTTTCTCCTATTTCCAGTGGTTCAGATGGAGACGGGAGGAGCAACTGGAGAAGACAGCCAGCCCAGCTCCCCAGGTGAGCTCATTCCCTCCCAAGGGGAGAAGCCTTCCCTGACAGCTTTTGGGTCTCCTGAGGCAAGAGGAATCTATTTCAGTGTGGTCAATGCTGCTTAGGATGCCCTGGCATCCTGCCAGGTTTCTGAAAAGTTAGAGATGCCCATCAGGCATCTCCATGGCAACTCTGGGATGCTGATCCCAGCTGGGCACAATGTCCATGCTGGAACTGCAGGCTGCCAGGTTCATCTTCCCCAGCCTTTTGGAAGGGCAGAAGGAGCTGAGAGGGGCTCTGATTCCTCTTGATGCACTCCCAGGCTGCTGGAGGAGCAGCACATCAGACACCCAGGGGCTTTGACCTGTGGAATGAGCCAAATGGCTCTTCCCAGCTGGGGGCAAAATTCTTGGCAAAGGTATTTTGGGCAGGTTTTTTTGGAAGATATTGGTACCTGGTAAAAGAATTTTTGGAAGGTTTGGCTGGTACAAAATGATTTGGTGTTTTGGGCTTCTCCCACAGCCTGGAGGTGTGCAAGCAGCCCATAGCTGGTGGGTGTTTCATACTCCAGCCCACATCAAACACCCCAGCATCCCCATGGCAGGGCAGCAGGAGTACAGGACACCATTGTGGTGTCAGGATTTTGGGTGGGAATGGCAGTAACAGCGAACCTGAGAGAAGGTGTGGCCCTCAAGAAAGGCAGGAGATGCAGAAAATGAGGATTTCATCCATACCTCCAGGGCCTTAGCCAAAAGAAATGAGTTTGTGTGCAGAAGAAATAGTCCAGCCTCCCCTGGGGACAAATTCTTCCTGCCAGCCAGCTTCACACGTTGTGAGGGACACAACAGACCTTCTTTGTGTCACTCCAGTCCTGAGAACACACAGAATGAGCAGAGTTCCAGGTCCAAGGATGCCCAAAGGCAGCAAAACCCAGCCTGACTCACCCTGAATTAAACATAGATGTCTCCTTTTGGCATTGTCACACCTCATCCCATCATGACAAGCACCAGATTCTTCACTCAAGAGCACCTGAGATGGTATTTTGGTAGCCATAGCTCAGAGGGGTGCCCAAACAAACACCAGGGGTACTTCTTCAAACAGAAGCCTTGCAGCAAATTCCAATTGTTCAACTCTTACTCCTGACACTGCAGCAAATATGGATAGAGCTCAAAAATAAGAGCCAGTTACCTCTACACTTCTCCAAGGCAGTGGTGAACTTATTTCTGTTGTCAGCATTGTGTCCTCAGCTCATCCAATAGCTCAGGTGTCCAAGATCACCATGAGAGCATCCAGCTCCCTCCACAGCATCCTGGCACCTTGGGTTAAGAAGAAATAACCTCAGTGAGGGCTGTTCCATGACCTTGCCCCCAAATGAGCACTCAGGTCCTTCAGCTCTAGCCCAGGTAAACACAACCAGGGAGCCTGTCCTCCTGCAGGCCAAGCTCCCAAGGAACAACAGTCCCACTCTTAGGGTGTCTCAGGAAGGAAGGTTTGGAGGTTCAGTCCCCAGGGTCCCTGTCACTCCAGAAGGGTTGGTTCCTACCATGTCCACTTCCCTTCAAACACCATGACTCACACTGAGCTCCAGGTATTTTTTCCAAATTTGCCTTCCATTTACCTTTGCCATTGTGTTAGAGAATACCAGCCTGGCTGGGCAGTCGAGATAACTCCTTTGTCTGCTGGGTCACCAAGAAGGGCTTTGCTCATCCTTGCAGCAGAGAGATGTTGATAAAATGCAAAAAAAGTACTTTCTGCATCTCCCAGGATATGCCATGCTGCTTATTTAATTAGAAGGGGCAAGACTCCCTCCTGAATAAACCAGAAATAGCCTTCCAGGGAAAAAATAACTCTGCCTTGGTATTCTGGGGGATTCTTGGAAAGAACAGCTATATAGTCTCCCCCAGTCTTGCACAGTACAAGAGCCAGAATTTTGGAGGAGAAGCATGTCCAGAAAGCCAGTCTGCTCTGGGGGAGAAACCTCCTTCACCTTTAATGCTGGTAAAAGGAAAAAGAGTGTATTTTCCTCTCCCCCTTCATTTCTTCTCCTGTGTGTTTTCATCTGCCCATCTTGATGCATTTGGTGTCACATGTCACCCCCGCATGTCAGGGGGCAGCTTTTTTGGGGAGTGCTTGACAATAAGGCACATCCCCAAGGGCATAGCTAATGGATAATTCAAGTTATCAGGACACCTTAGCAAAAGAACCCTAAACCCTCTGCAGAGTCACACAGGCCCCCAGTGCCTTCAAAGGATGAGTTATTTGAAGATTATACAAGGATTAACATCTAATGACTGTGTGCAGCCCAGCCAGGACCACTCTCCTCATCCAGGAAGGCCAGCAGCAAACCCCAAACCAAGCTGCAGGCTTAAGGTCAATGATCCATGCTCGGACAGAGCAGTCAGCATAGCTCTGGAGAGCCTGGCAACCTTTGGTGGCCAAAGCCCTGCCAACAGCCCCTTCCTTTCTCCCTGCCTCTGGCAGTGCTGGAGACAGGGGCACTGGCTCCGGGTGCCACAGGCAGAGCCCCATCCGGCTGCTACGGAAGGAGGAGCTCCCTGCCAGCGCCACCCGAGGTGCCCGAGGACACAAGGCCACTCCTGCAGGTCTCTGCCCCGGGGCATCCACGTGGTGTTTTTTGTTTTTAAGAAACCATAGCAAAACAGCTGCTGAATCCGCAGCTGCTTCGAGAGCTTGTTGTTGGAGGAACAAAGAGCAGCAATGGTCACAGCAATGTCTTTTGTCATTGAAGAAAGGGAGAGTAGAAAGAACTAGCAGAAATATCTACAGTTGTCTCTCGGAGCACTGAGCTGTGACACACCTCGAGCACACCCCACTGCTCACACAGCTGTTCCCACAACTCTGTGCAGGCAGGGTGTCCCCAGGTTCCCCATGGAAAGACTGCTGGGCCGTGTTATGAGGCAGGGAGCAGCCAGACTTGCCTTTTGTCCCCAGCAATCCCACTCAGAATGCAGGACCTCCTGCCTGAGGCTCGCCCACCTGCAGACAGGTATTTCCCCACAGGAGGCAGAGCTCGCCTCCAAAGCATCACTCCCGCTGTGCCTCCCGGGGTCACAGCACTGACTGAGTTCTGAACCAGCCCTCATTGTCTCTCTGACATCTAAACACGTCCTTGACCTCCCTGGCAGGGCTGGCCCCGCCCTCAGTTAGCTTGTGTGGATACCAGGAAACTGAATACGTGGGCTTATAGTTCAGTGGAAAGTTCTGCTGCCGTCTTAAATCATAAAGCACAGCTGCTGACACAGCAGAACTGCAGAATGAGCCATCTGAGCAGCCTGGGCTTGGAAAACGCCGGCAGGAGAATAAGGGCAGGGAGGGAGAAAGGACAGGGAGGCCAGAAGAGCAGATTAAAACTCACCAGAGTGCAACTGTGATGTGTTATCCACCATGGATGTATCCCAGCCTTCCACAGTTCATTTGCAGTTGGGAGAAGAAACAGGAGCTGAATTCAATGTCTGCAAATTCAAGTAATGGCTGGGGGAAAAAAACAAAACAAACCTCAGACTTCAAATATATCTGCAAACACACACACACAGTAATAAGCTCTGAATGAGACATTCTGAGGAGGAGAGGGATCTTGGGAGTCTGCGTGGAAAGTGCAGTGAAAGCACCCAGCTCGTGGGTGGTGAACAAAGCCAGCCTAAGGCTGGGATGGCTTGGGCAGGGAGGGCATGGAGAACAGGACAGGAGCCACTGGCACATCTGCCATGGAGCATGGCTGGCCTTGGTCTCCTGTCTCAAAAGGGACACAGCAGAGCTTACAGGGCTCAGAGGGGGAGCAGCAGCAGGGAACAACTCCTGCAGGAAGGCTCTGCAGCTCAGAGGTGACCCTGGAACTGCTTCATGGACAGCACAGCAAAAACAGGGACCCCTTGCTGTGGCACAAGGAGTACCAAATGAAACCAGAGGTTTCAAAGAATGGGTGTCAGCCATCGATCAAAGGAGTCATAAGGACATGTTAGTTCCAAATTACATTAAGGGGAGTTCCCCTTTAGATGACTTTGGTGGTGCCTCCAATGGGGTTACAGGCCCAGGCTTTCTCTCCAGACAGTGGAGAAGGCCCTGAAACACCTGGGTGTAACACGTGCCCCAGGGTGGACAGCCAGAGCAGGTCACCACACCAAGGAGAAGGGCAGCCCTAGCACTTTTTCCAATGCAGGCATCTACAACAATCTTGGGAAAACATTTGGATGCCCTCACCCATGCCCCTGGCAGGACTAATATTCCCAGCAGCCTCCCTTTGATGACAAGCAGAGGTGGAATATCCTCCCAACACACCTTCTGCTAGAGCCTGTACAGACCTTTGTGAAGGCAAAACACCTGCAAAGAGTCAAAACCCTTTCCTGGGAACGCAGCCTGCAATTTCCCTTTCCCCAATGGGATGCAAATAACCTAATTCTTGCTCTACATTCGTACACTCCATCTCTCCCCAAGAGAAATGCCAGCAGTGTGGCAAATACATGTAATCATGGCACTCTGATAGCAGCTTTTGCTTTCTGGCCATTAATTCTTCTCCCTGGGACCTCAGTGAGCATTTGAAATACTGCAGCAAATCCAATGAGTTGCCTTTATTTGAAAATCAACATGGCATAAAAGGCTTTCTCCTTTCCCTCCTCAGAATGTAGGTATTTTTAGCTTCAAAAATATCCTGGCCCATGGACAGATGTTGCTGGTCATGTCTTTATCTCAGGCCAATGAGGAGGTTACTGTTTTCCATGGAAAACTCATGGAGCAGGAGGGCTCACTGCTGCATGGGAGGCAGCAGCACCCACCTCAGGCACAGCCTGTGCCTTCCTCATGGCACACACCACAAATCATCATAAGAAACCTTCCCTTTCCCCTCTCCAGGAAAATATAGAGGATAAAACAGGAGAAAGGAAAATGCAAAAGAGCCTTTCAAACCCAACCACCTTCTTCCTGAAGACTTGCATTTCTAGGAAAGCAGGAGCTCCCTGTAGATGCTTTCAGTGTGCTGGAAACACCTTGTGGCAGGACACGAGTGGGGCTGGTGCAGGAGGGAAGAGGGGGGTGCTCAACCCCTGGGCAGCCAGGCCAGGAGCAGCCACCTCATCACTGAGAGAGAGGAAAGGAGGCTCAAGTGATTTGTAAGCCTGGCAGGAAGGGCAGTGCCAGCAGCCCCCAAGGCAGCAACCCCCACAGGCTCAGCTGTGGCAGCTCCAGCTCAGAGCTGCCAGGGAAGAAATGTCTGAGCTCAACATCAGCTGGTACCACCAGAGTCAGCTCAGGTCCCAGCAGGGCCTGGGCTGCAACACTGGAACTGGCTCTTAGCAAGATCCCCAGATGAGAGCCATCACATCTCCTCTCTGAAGCTGGAGAGGAACGAGTCAAGAACAGGCCTGGAGGAGCAGAGAGGCTTGGACATGCAGGGAAATCCCTGCAGATGGGAGGCAGGAGCAGAGTGAAGAGGTTTGGAGCAGATTTTGGTGCAGGAGCTGGGTGACACCAGGCTTAGGATTCAGCTGTGCCAATGAATACCTCAAGAGAGCAGTCTGTCCCACCCAGGATGTGAGGGAGAAGGGACAGCACGAACGAGAGCTGCACCTCAGGTGAGCGGCCAGGGAGGAAAGGGTGCCCCAGACCAGGCAGGAGCTGTGGGGCTCAGTGACAGGTGACAGGGGGGTGCTAAAGGCCAACAGGCAGATGGTGAAACTGTGATTAGAAAGTCACTCCAGCCATAAATCTCAGAGACCTGAAATGGAGATGGGCAAGCCCCAGATGGCTTGGAAATCTACTTGGCAAAGTCCAGCACGGCTCAGCATGCATCTGGCCCTCCTTCCTCCTCGTCCTCCTCCTCCTTCTCACCAGGTTTAACAACCTCCAGCCAGCTCCTCACAGCCAGACTTGAACCCCAAAACAAAAATTCAGAGGACCCTTGAAACAAAAATTCCTCTAATGCATGAACTAAGGAGCAAAACCTGTGTCCCAACAACACTGTCATCCACCCTGGCACGGGACTCTGGCCACATTACTGGGGGTTACAGGCACATCCCATCCCTGGCGCTCCCATCTTGGCAAGAATGCTGTGGCACCATCCCGGGGGGCACGGGGGGCTCAGGACTGTATCATGGTGCACCAGCAGAGCGGGATGGACACAGGTTCCCTGCGGCCACACGCTCTATTTCTGGATACACTGAGGAGCTGCTTAGGGCTGGATTTGCAGGCAAGCACGGGGATGTATCAGCTGTCCATGCTCTGGAAGGGGCTCAGGAACAGAAAAGGGGCAGGAGAAAGGGAGGGGACAGGTTCTATATAGAGATCCACGGGAAAACCCGTGTCTGCAAACAGTAACCTAACACCGGGTAGTAGTACCAGTTCCTGCCCGTGGATCCAGGACAACGAATTTCCCCACCGGCAGGCAGAAGAGCCCAGTGCTCTCACACTCCTGCCTGAAAAGCACCAGCAACACGCACAAAAAAGCACCCTGCCCATGCCAATGAAGCCCTTCTCTGCCAGCGGGTGCCTCCCACAACCTTTCCCCGGGCTGCCGGAGAGCCCTTCAGCCCACAGGTGCTGTCGCTCCCCCGGGACCCCCGGCCAAGGCGGGGGCTGGCAGCACGGCCGGGACAGGGGCCAGTGGTAAAATTAGAACGCGTGTCCCTGCCAGCCCCTTCTGCGAGCTGCAGGGACCAGCTGAGCCCATCTAACCCGCACTGTAACCCTTCATGTCCCCCGTTTTGTGGGCTGGGACAGTTACTAGAAAGCCAGGGATTTGCAGGGCTTTCCTTTTTGATCAGCCGGGTCCAGCTACCCCAGATAGCCGGGCTCGCGGGCTGATGGGGCAGAGAGATGGGGGCTTTTGGATCCTTTGGGACAGTCGGGTTTGAAGCCTGCAATTCCCTTCTTTGCTGTCCCTTTCCAGGACAGACAGTCCTACAGAAACCGATCCTCCCCGCTTCAAAGGTTCGTGTCTCCTTTCCAGCCCCTTCTCCCCACCGCTGCCCTCCTCCTGCAGCAGTTATTGTTATTATTTACGCTCCTAAGCATCCTTTGAGTTCTGCCGGGGGACAGGATCCAAAGAGAAAGCCTTTTAAGGATTTGTGCCAGCGCCGGGAAGCGAATCCCCCCCAGCGAACAGTGGTGCTGGGGGATTTGAGTGCAGACAAGTGCTTAAAGCTGAAAAGGGCAGAGAGAGGGGAGGGAGCCGGGGGCACGCTCTGAAACCAGACCCCCCCGCCCGAAACGCAGCTCCTTCCTCTGCTTTAGGAACCGGATCCCTCCTGCGATTTCCTTTCAAAGGTGACTTGTAACCTCTTCATTAGGGTCGGCTTTGGCAGAGCCCCGATGGTGCAGCGGGCAGGGCCGGGGCCGCGCTGGGCGGGAGCGCGCTCGCCTTGCCAAGGCTGGGCAGCACTCGCGGCTGCTCGGGGCAGCGGCGGCTCGGCGGCAGCACCGGCCATGCGCTGATGGGTACCATGGACTTTAAGACAGATGCCAGTGCAGTCACCATCAATCTGCTGCTTATTGTGCGCCCCGAGGAGGCAGCGAACAAGGAGAAGGGGCAGCGAGAGGGGCAGACGGAAGGCGGCCGAGGCGCAGGTAACATCGCGCCCGCAGCGGGCGAGGGAGGGCAGGGCTGCAGCTGCACACGGAGAAGAGAAGCAGCAGATTTGGAGCAGGATTTTGGCTTCCTCTCCTCTTTCCCCTCTTTGCACACATGATGCCAAACTCCAAAATGCCAATTATTTTGTAGAAGCCCAGCACGTCCCCGCTGGTGCAGCAGAGCCTCGCTGGAGCCACGCTCCGAGCTGCGCCCTGCCCAGATGCAGTGCGCGCAGCCCCGGCAGGGACCAGGGACACCTGCACCCGCAGGGACACACAGCGACACTAACCCCAGGGTTGTGTCCGAACCGTGCTGTGCCCTGCGCTAGCCCCGAAGAGTCCCCACGGGCTCTCTGGGCTGTGCAAGGGAAGCAGGGAGAGGGCTCGGCAGTCTCACCCCACACCGACAGCCACAGCCCTGCAGTACAGGACAGAACAGTTTGGTTTGCAGCGTGCCCAGGCTTTGTCTCCGAGGCTCACTGTCCTGAGCCATTTATAGCTACAGTTTGGGACAGTGTCCCTGGCCCAACTCCCTGTCCTGCAGAGGGTCTTCCAAAAAGGTACAGCTGCACTCTGCAATTGCAAGGGGAGCCTCCCTGCAGAAGTAGAGGGAGGAGAATGAATATTCCTGCTCTAAAACCTGGGAGAGAAGCAGAATTTTCAGACAACCAGTCCCAGGCTAACAACTACAGGCAGAGCTATCACAAAGTTGTGTCCGTGCTCCATCAAGCACGGCATCCAGCACCTGCTCAAACAAGAGCAAATCCTACCAAAGCAGCTTAGGCCTGGACTATTGCACTTTCTGCCCCCTGGTATTTCACACTTTAGCAACAAGAGCTGCAAGCCAAGGCTGCAGATGGGACAGAAGGTGGATCCTGATGACACCTGGCATCAGCTGGGATAATGGGTTGCATGAAAGGGTTCAGGGTGCTTGGCCTTCAGGCAGCGCCAACACTTCAGAAAGACCCTGCCAATCTCCCATTTCTATCTTACAGGTTTGAATGGTGATGGCAATGGAAACAGCAGATCACAGGCACCTCAGGGCACAGACCTGAACGGTACGTCACCCTCTCCCTCGGTGGGAAACCAACCCCAGCACACAACCCAAAGCTCCAAGCTGTGATAAATGTGCTTCCCACCACCCATCCCTTTCCAGTGCTTTCAGGGGCTTTTGGAGGCACAGGGAGGGCCCTGGGAAGCACCCCCTCCCTCTGTGCCCTCCGTGCCCCATGGACAGGATGCACAGGGGTGGCACTGCCGAGCCCCCGCGCATCCATCTGCAGGGATTCTCCTGCCATGGAGCTCGCTCGGATTACAAGTGCACAGAGCTCTTACATTTCACAGCCAGATGATGGCAGGGGAAATTCAGTGCCCCAGATTGCTCAGGTTGCAGCTAGAGCTTCCAGAGACTTCCCCAGCACCCACACAGCTTAAAGTAGGGTCTGGGGGATGCCTTTCAACCTTTTCAACCATCTTTCCACCAGTCCTTTCTTCAGCTCCCTGCCCTCAGAGACTGAGCACAAGGCAGGTGGGATTGCTGACTAGGAATAATGTGGATTCTAGTTCTCGATGTTCTGCTGCCAATTCCCAGGCTTCTGCCCTAAAATAGTTGAGGAGGGACATCTGAGGAGGTGACCCCAGAACTATGGAGTAGCTCCCAGGGAAGGGACTCAGATCATCCCTCTTGCTTTCCTGGCAGTCTAAGCCTACCATGGCTTAGCAGAGAAAGGCAGGGGCAAAGGTAGAGCAAGACACAGGTAATTCTCATGGTACCAGACAGTGAATTTTAGTTACACCAAGGAGGAACTTTGCTTGCTCTGATCAAGCAACAGCAGCGTGCAAAAGCCACGGCTGCTCCCAGCAGGATGCCTGGCAGGAGCCCTGATCCAACCCCCTCTGTAATCAGTGGTGGCTGGAGGCTGCCCACAGTCTGGGAGCAAACAGTATTTCATGGCAAGGCACTACTTTGGGGCTTTTTTTACAAAGCAGATAACAAAAGCCTCCACTCCAGGAAGCAGATAAATCTCCTGCTTTCTCTCCCTCTGTCATGCTCAAGAGGTTCTGCAATCAAAGCTGCAGTCAGCCTCCTCTATGAGTGAGTAAGAGGCTGGCATTGATCTATTCCCACCCTGAATTAATGGCAGGGGTATTTAGCATGCACATGGGAATCCTCTCCTTGCAGGTCTATCTTAAACACAATTTAAACCCCTGGGAGGGGGGAATTCAGGCACCAGAGGAGCAAGCAGACCTTTGGCTCCTCTGGGACCACAAGGGTTAATGAACTACCCTTTCACCAGCCATGTTAGTGTCCCTATGAGGCCTCTGACACCCCTGATGCTGCCACAATATTTTCAAACTTATATAATCCCCAGCCCCACTGAGTCAGAGGCTGTGGCCCCACTCCACAAGATCCCATCGCTCTGGGGACTGGTCCTTGTCATGGCCACATGGCACAAATGGACTTGGACAAGCTGTGGGATCCAGGTTCCCCCTGGCTTCTGGTGGCTGGTGGGATGGGGATCCCAGGACGCTTTGAAAAAGAGAGAGAGATCACCCTGGCCAACACCCAGCAGAGCCCAGAGCGAGGGCTCGGTGTCCTCCGGCATTTGCTCCCTCCCCAGGGCACAGACTTGTGCTGCTGCCACCTCTGTGAACCCTGGGCACATCAAGTGCTGCCCACACCTCCTTCTGCTCCAGCCCCAAGACAGCCGGGGTCTCTCAGAAGGGAGAGGTGAGGATGAGTTGCTGACACCCACACCAGAATTCCCACTTCACCTCCCAGCTCCCCCAGCACTGGCCTCTCTCCCACCACCTCTCCAAACACCCCTGGTCCAAGCACCCCTGCCCTGAGCTGGGCTGAGCTTTCCTGAGTGGTTCCTTACCTCACTGCTGGGCAGGGCTGATTTAACCTCTTCCTTGCTGAGTGCTCAGCTCTCTCCAAGGCACTGAGATGTTTCCTTTTGTGCCCCCAGGCCAGTGCAGCCCCACAGATCCCTGTGAGCAGACACCACCCATCACTTCGGGCCCTGACAAAGGTAAGTGGTGACCCAAGAGACAGAGCAGGGCTTCACTGAGCTCCCAACAAGCTTTTTCTCCAATAAAATAACCTCAGAACATCCCAAAAGAGAGAAAATATCCCACCCTGGGACAGTTGCCCCTCAAAGCACTTGCTGGCCAAGGGCTTGCCTGGCCACAAAACACAAGGAGAACAGCAAGTGCTTCTCTGAGCTTGGAGCAACCTGGTTTAGTGGCAGGAAGATCTTTAAGGTCCCTTCCAACCCAAACCATTCTGTGATTATTTATGAAGGCTATCTCGATCAGGAATAATTAAATAAAAGATCATAAAAGCAGTGGCAACTATTTCATACGACCAGTTTTTAAAGCAATGATATAGCATGTGGAAAAGTTCTTGTGGAATTACCTTTTTCATTTGTTAAAAGCCTTTTAAACTCATCAGCAGGAAGCATTCATCACCAGTAAGTTTCTTTCTTGAAAACAAAGAATTTTAATTTACGGGGGGAAATTTAGAAAGTGAAAGTTGGGGACAAAAACCCACAAAAAAGCAAAGGAAAAATAATCTTGAGAAATAAAAAAGGACCTGAAAATATAAAAACTTTAAGGAAATCAAACCATTAGCATAAAGTAGAAACAACCTTTGAGAAACAACTTCATTTTATCTTTGAATTAACTGACAAAATACACCAGCCAGCTCTGTTCTGACACCCTGATATCTGCAACCATCCTAGAACTGGAGTCAAACTCCAAGATTTAGGTTTTTACAACTTATACAGTTTTCCTTGCTTTCTGGTGTTGGGGCTTAAAGGACACCGAATCTCTCTCATAATCACAGGAGAAACTTCACTTTTCTAAGGGTAAATGCTGCAGAAAAACTTATTCTGTGATGAAAATGCAGATTCTCACCTAATTAGCCAGTTCCAAGAGCTGACTCTAAAGGAAAAACCCCAAATGTCATGAGGCTCTTGATAAAGGTGTAGGAGGTATGACTGGATGGCAGCCCCGAGGTGCATTAACATCTTGACCTTCAGTCTCCTGAGTAATTTCTGCCTGATCCAAAAGAGAAACCCAGGAGCACATGGAGCTCCTCCAGGGAACCTCAAGAGCTGCAAACCCTTCTGAAATACCTGCCAAAAAAAATGCTGTCTCTGTCAAAAAGTTCAGGTCGTTTTTATAAGAGAGTTCCTCACTCATTTTCTGGTATTTCCCTCTCTGAAACTTTAAAGACCAGAGCCCAGATTTCCAGGGGAGGTTTTCCTGGAGCATCAGGGCACAGCTGGACCACAGCTGGCTCCTCCAGGATGCTGCCTCTTACAGGCAATGGCCTTTGCCAGACATTTTAGCATCACAAGTCCAACCATTTTCATCACTTCAAGCTTTTCTCTGTTGAATTCCAAGAAAAATCAATGAAAGACATTGATCCTCTACTTGCTGTAGCTCCATCAAGAGCTCTTTAATATGGTGATAAACCTTGGCTATCACCAGAGCTGCTGCCTTGTCTAAAGTTAAGAGATGCCTCGGCAGGCACTCCCACCCTCTCCTCCAGATCCTGGTTAGTTTTCCCTTTTTAGGGAGTTTATAATTGTTTCTTGCAGGAACCCAAGTGACAGTGGAGATTCACCACGAGGACACCAGCCCCACACTCATCAAGAGACTCTCCTTGGGAAAAGGTACAGCCCCAGCTTTAAACCCCAGCAGAGGCTCAGCTCATCCTCCCTTCCCTTTGCCAGAGCCTGGCAGAGGAGCCTGGGCAGGGCTGAGGGGATCCCACTAACCCTGCCTGGCTTCTTGCAGGTTCCCTGAGGCTGAGAGGACACGACAACAAAGGTGAGGCTCTGCTCCATCACGGTGTGTCCCCAAGCTGTCACTCCCCTGGGAGGCTACTAAAGGGCACATCCTGCTGGACCCTGCCCATGATGGGGCTCGAGGAGCAAATCCTTCTTCTCTTGGGGTCGGGTGTCTCCTCCTCCTCCTCTGGCCCTGGCATAAAGCGGGTGGTGACACCCCAGTGTCCCTCAGCAATCTCCCAACTGCCACAGAGCTGCCACTGAGGTTATCTAAGAGCTCTGGAGCTCAGCACTCCCTTCTTCCACACCTGGGGAGGTTTGGCCATGGTGGGCTGGGGTTTGATGTCCCAGCCCTTGGGCTGGAACAGGAGACGCCTGTCGCTGGGGAATGCGCGCTCTGCGGGACGGCAGGGAGGGGATGCAGAGCACACTCCTCAGGGTGCTGACATCCATGTCCAAACGAAGGGAATGGGCAAAGAAGAGTCTCAGCTCCAGCTCTTTCCACCCAACCCTGCTGCCCACAATAATTTATTTCTAGTTGTCTTTTCTTCCCGTGGGCAACAAGCTCTTCCCTCCCTGTCCCTTCTCTGCTTTGCAGGTTTCCAGAAGACTGAGGCCCCGCGGCCACCGGGAGCAAAGGATCTCCACGGTAACTATCCATGAGCACGAGCAGTGCTCAGCTTCCCAAGCCCCTGTTCCCGGGGATGGCACAGGGGAGTGCCTTTGGGAAGGTCACACGTGCCCAAGCCCTGCCCAAGGCTCCGTTCCCAGGGAAGGCAAACAGGCACAATGCACAGGACTGGCCAAGGTACTGTGGATCCTGCTCCTGCACAGAGCCTCTCAGGCATAACCTGCCAAAGACAAAACCTCATAACCACACTTAAAAAAAATAATTAAAAAAAGACCATCCTCTTACTAAAAAGGCAAAAAGTAATTTTCAGAGCTGTGGAGAGTGGGAATCTTTAAATCTGTAAATTTGCTTTCTCTCTCTTTAGGTCAGTGTAACACCTCTTTTCAGGGAAAATACAGATAAAGAAACCAGCCTGTTAAGAAATAGGTGCCGTGTGCCTACATGCTGATTTTGGCAGACAGGCACCTGCCCAGCACAGGGATATGTCCATCCATTCTCCATGGCTTACCGATGGAGTCAGCTCATTCCAAGACTGTTTAAAAAAATCAGTTATCTGGTTAATTAGGGCAAGCTATTAACCCTTTGTTCACACTGAATAGGACCAGGAGCTCAGAACCTGCAAAGATGCAGAGGGTAGGGACAGCGGGTTCAGTCCAACTGCTCCCAGTGTTACATTCCTCATGTGCCTGAATTCCTGGAGAAACCCAGCTCTTTGTTGCTGGGGTTTTTTTAAGAAATCATGTGTTTTCTAGGGCTGGCACAGTACAGATTTTTCCTGATACTTCTGCATTGCTCTCCTGCCCCTCCATGCAGTATCCCAGGATTTTCCATGCTGTTATGCAGTGCCAAAGTTGCAGGGGCAGCTCACACTCCAGCACTGCACAAATCCTAGCAGTCTAGACAGGATGGCTCCTGCTTTCCATGCAGCTGGCAGGGACCTCCCGCGGGTGCCCTCGTGTCCTCTGCTCCCTAAGCACCCGCTGAGGGGTGTCTCCATGGGCCAGGCAGGAGCTCTGTCCCCTTGTTCCACCATACTGCCAGGAAAAACACTCCCTCCCTTCCCAAAACAATGACAACTCGTTTCTTCCCAGCATATCCGTGGGACAAATCCTCTTTGAAATCCATGCCAGTAGATCTGCAGAAATTTAAGGAGCTGGATGCCTACGCATTAGAAGTAAGTCTTGCTTTTGCCTCTCTCCTCCTCCCAGCTCCCCTGCGGCGACATTCCATGAACGTGGCTCCCAGCACAACACCAGCTTAGGCTGAGCTATGGGGCAATGGCATTAGAGTCTCCCAAAAAAGTGAAAAACCTTTTCCCTTTAAACATTAGCAAAGAAATCCCACTCTGGGAACTATAACCAAAAATACACGGACCTACAGCACTGTAGCTCAATGTTTAAGGAAGCTGGAGGCAGAGCAGTCTCACTGGCTTCAGAAGAACAAGAGATGGGGAGGACAGGAGATCTACCACAGGGTAGATCTTCACCATGACCTTGCAATGCTTCCTCCCCACACGCAGGTGAACGTCAAGAACAGCGTGGAGGAACTGGTGAAAGCCCTGCTGAAACAAGCCCGGACTGACCTGGAAAAGGTTCGAGCCATATGGATTTGGATATGCCATCACATAGGTAGGCTGAGATCTCCAACTGAAGATAAGGCTGTCACTGTCACCCCTGTCCCACTGCCACAGCATTTTACTCAGTATTTGTGGGTTATTTCCATGTGGGGAGTGGATGAAGGCTTTCTAGAGGTTTTTATCCAGAAATTCATCCAGAGGGTCTCTCACACCTCTGTTTCCCAGTCCCTCTCCTCACACTGTCAGGCTCCACAAGGTTTGTGTGCACATGATTAACCTGTAACTCCATTCAGAGTGTGACCAAACTAGTTCCTACCATCCAAGAGCCAGAGCAAAAGCCAGGCTGCCCAACACCAGGGACCTGCTTGTCACCTTCAGAGCCACCCCACACCACCAGAGCCCAGTTCTGAGGGGGTGAACAGGGAGCAGGTGATGATCCAGATTTCAGAAGGGACCTGGTCTAGTGGGAGGTGTCCCTGCCCATGGCAGGCAGTTTGGAATGAGATGATCCCTAAGGTCGTTTCCCACTCAAACCACTCTAAGTTTGATCTCCATCCCTGTGCCAAGTTCCCACAGCCCAATAGAGCCCCTCCAGTACAGTCTGATGCTGGTGCCTGTGCTCTGGGAGGGTCCCAGTGTCACACAGGTACCAGCAGGAGCCATCCAGCTGCCTTGCCCAGCTCTGTGTCCCACACTGGCATCTGTATGATTGCAGTTCCTGCCTGTACCTGCACATTTTCAACCCTCCATGGAGCTGCCACCTCTCACGTTCCCCTGCCCTTTCCAAAGGCTGGAGTTACACCATAACCAGGAGATGGGAAGAGGAGGAGGAGGAGGCAGCACCTGTAGCCTCTCCTGTCTGGCACATCAAAAGGGGCTTCTTGCCACCCCAGTGCCTTGATGGGAGGAAAATGGATATGCAACATGATGGCATTTTGCATAACATAAGCAAAAATGTTTATTTCCCATTAAGTCTTGGGGGCAAGAGAGGCAGAGCTGTCCTTTCTCTCACCTCCTACACATCCTGATGGGGCACTGCTGCAGTGCAGGCCAAGTGATGGGGAGGAAAAGGGCAGTTTGGGCAGCATTGGCCTCATCTCTCACCCACTGAGATCAGCAACTACAGAGTTAGCATGGTTGGGTCAGTCCCAAACTGCTTTAGTCTTGCCCTAAAATATGGAGAGTGCTGATTTCACTGCATGTCCTGAAGCCCAGGCTTTGACTCACCCAACACTGCTTATTCTGTCTTTCCACTGTTAACCCATTTCTGCCCACACTACCTGGGGGTTGGAGTCAGTCCCTACTCCTCAACATTCAGGGGATGTCTCTGGCCCTGACAGCTATGCTGGGATCTCCTCACAAGATCTTTTACACCACCTTGGCCCTGTCTCTCATTCCTTCCTGTGAGAGTCACCCCTATTTACACACCCAGAAAAGAAACAGAGTTGGGAATTTAAATGTGCTGGCAAAAATGCAATGGATCTGTCCTGGAATTGCACTGATGACATAAACTCCTTCCTTGGATGGATTTTAAGTGAGAACACTGCTCTCTGGGCATTTCTTCCCACTCTGTTCAATTCCTGCCTGTGATGGGCTGCTATGCCCATGCAGCATCAGCATTAAAGGAAATAATTATTTTAGCTGTCATTTGCAGCACAAATAGAAAGCCCCATGGGGCCAGCACCCCCCAAGGTGCCCTGTAGCTTTGCTGGTGGTCAGTGAACAGCCAGGGTGGAGCAGCCAGCCTTTCCCAGTGCCTGGAGCCAACGCTGAGGAGGCATCGGCCGAGCCCCTCGGATAAATGACAAGCACTGGCAGCATTTCATCAAAGCACACAGAGCCTGCTGCTGCTTTTCTTCCTCTGACCCAGCACCAAAGAGAGGGGGAACCAGCTGATGCAGCATTCCTGAGAGCTTTGTCAGAAAAATAGATCTGTATTTTAAGAAAGAGGTTGTGGACAGGGCCAAGGTTGGTGGTATTGAATTAACCTTTCCAGACCAGTTCCACAAGCTCTGTCTGAAGGAGTCTCGCTATGCTGCTGCTGTGTACTCATTCCAACAAAACAAGATTTCCTCAGCTTCCAGGTATTGATATGACTGGACTGGACAGGGCTTGGAGCAACCTGGTCTAATGGAAGGTGTCCCTGGCCCAGGCAGGGGATTGGAATGAGATTAGCTTTAATGCCCCTTCCAACCCAAACCATTCTACAACTCTGTGACTCACTTGCAACAAACCACTTGAAGTGTTTCCCAACAAGCTGCTTTTCATTGCTTGTAAAGAGTGCAAAAGTCTCAGTGGTCTCTTTTGAGGTAACACCAACCAGACTCCTTCAAATGCAGCATGCTCTGGTTTATACTGGGAACTCTTCAGACTGTAGATCCCCCACTTGAGGGCAATTCTGAGGACACCCATTTTGTCCAAAAATCAAAGTTTTCCTCCCACTTGGAATCAACTGCTGAACCCCAGCCCAAGCTCAGAGCAAAGGGTGATGAGGGACAGAGCTGTCCCTCTGCCCCAGCAGTGTCCAGGCCACCCTCCCCAGCACAGCCACATCTCACTCCCCTCTGCTCAGGGAGATAAAAAGCAGCCCAAGCATTGGTCCTGCTGCCCCTCAGTCCCCTTGCCTCAGGCTTCTGGATGAACTTTTGTCTGTGTTCCTTCCCTAGAATACGACGTCGTGGGCTACCACAACAAAAGCCAGGTGTCGAGCAAGCCCAGAGATGTGCTTCAGATGGGCAAGAGCATTTGTGAGGGCTATGCTGAGCTCTTTGAACATATGTGCAGGTAAATTCAGTTCAGAAAAATTCAATGCCAGGTAGAGTTAACATTCCTTGTCATCTCCGTGCCTATCCTGCCTGCCTTTGCACTGACTGATGTGACTTTAAGCAGGACGTGGAACTTTAGCTTTCCAATCATGCTGTGGAAAAACAGCAAGTCCTAGAAAGGTCAATTTTGCTTTCTCCTCCACTCCCTCCACCCCCCTCCCCAGCATAATTTACTTGGTGCCATCTGCTGAGCTTCGCATTGCATTAACATAATGGCAGATGAAAACATGGAGATAATTTGATTAGAAGAAGTAGAATTTTCCTTGGGGTATCTGGATGTGAAGGTTAAAAGCATTGCAAGACTTGAACAAGGAGTGCTGTCTCCAACATGCTCCCTTGCAAGAGGCAGGCAGAGTCCCAGGAGGAACTTCCCCTAAACCCTCTGGAGATGCCCTGTCCCCTCCAGGAACACCCCAGGGACACTGCCTTGCACTCACCACTCTGTTCTGTGCCCAATCTCAAGGTGCAGCACTGTTGAGGCCAATACTGCAATTCCCATTGTGTAGCTACCATTGGCATTTAATGGCTAAAATCTTTTCTTCTGCCAACAAAATCTCGTGGACTTCACTGGGGGTGAGTCACCTAAACTTCCCCACAGAGCAGGGCTTTACAGTCACAAAGCCATTTCTAAGTGACAGCCCCTTCCTTGGTAGGGAGCACAGGGATGCAGCCCCAATCCCTAAAGAAAGGAGAACCCCCAAAATCCACAGCCAGGAAAGCCATAAAGGTGCTTGGAGGTTTGGGGATCAGCCTCAGGCAGAAGGGTTGCCCAAAAGGAGACAACTGGACCTGACAAGTCAGGGAAAGGAGATTGGAAGGGACTTCCTAAAGTAATCCTAAGAGGGTGGGCTTACAAGATGGCCCTCCCAGGAAGGGGCTTCCATTCCCTGGGAAAAGTCACAGACTAGTTATTAATGGCAAGTGTAAGTAACAATTGGTTTTCCACACCATCCAAAGGGATTTGAGAAGGTTTTTACCACAGAACAGACAAAATCTACAGGGAAAAGGAGATATTTAAAAAAACCCCAGCATACTGTGCCAGATGCTGAAGTGGTAGATGCTTCCAGCCAACAACATATCCCACAATATACATTTGGTCCATGCCAACCCAAACCATTCTATGACGTTTTGTTTAGAAAACAGATCTTGTTTTCCAAAGAGTAAAGAAATAAGATAGTGAAGTATGCATTTATAGCTGTAACCTATGGAACAGTTATTAGCAGCTACAAGGGGGGAATTTGCATCTGTTCATTAAAAAGCATATGCTTAGTTCATTAACAGCATTAATCTTTCCAAGGATATCTCTGACTATTTAAAGGCTCTGTTGATTTACTCGCAATTCCTCAGTTCCAGGCTGATTAGTCACTATGTGATTCAGGAAACCTCCCAGTCATCAAGACTATTATATTGTCAAATATTAGCAAAATGTTTAGCTCCTGTCGTGAAAAACTGTACTTAAAGCAACACCCCTTTTCTTGCACAGAGATCTCCTCAGCCCTTCTCCCCACGCTGTGTGCTGCTCTTACACTGAGTCTAAGCAGAAATGCAGGAGGCAAAGAGCACTCATCTTACAGAAAGGCTTTTCAGAGCCAGGTTTTGGGGGGAAAATGTGTTTTAACATGCCCTTTTTTCCTAGATCCTGTGAGGGAACTTGAACAAACAAACCAATTTGCCAGTCACCAGGAGTCCCCCCAAAAGTGCTGCTGAAGGGAATGGCTGACATTGATTGAGTCCTACTTGTCCCAGTGCCAGAGGGAACAATTCCTGGTGCAGACAACACTGTCACCTCTGACCACAGCTTTGGCAGCCAGACTTCCTCCCATTAGCTGAGATTCCTGACACAGAGGAAAGGTGGGCAGGGATAGTGGGAAGCTGGCCATAAGGCATCACTTTCCAAACATCAGGTGTGATAGCAGTGAATGCAAACACAGGCTCCTGATCAATATTTCAGCAGCACTTACCAAGAACTGGCTTCTCAGCTGACAAGCACACTCGAGGAGTGTGGCTAAGTGAAGCAGTGCAAATTTGTGAATCCAATTTAGAGCAAACCTCGCAGCCTGGAATTAGGGAGACACTCACTCACCAGCGTTAGTGACAAAGGCACAACAATTATTTTCCCAGGAGAGGTTTCAGCAGCTCTGGGAGCAAAGCTGGCCTCACTGCCTAAAGGGGATCTGACCAGTTAGCTAGCTGCTCCTTCTTCCTAACCAGTCTGTAAATATCCCAGATTTCACATCCTCTTGCTTCTCCCATTTCCTGCAGGCAGTAGCTTTCCTTCTTTTCAGGCACAGAGGCATACACTTACCTACCACAAGCATAAACCATTCTGTCTCCTTCTGGAGAAGCCAGATTTGCTCCTTTTTTAGATGAAATTATCAAAGTAAACAAAAAATCAAGGGGACGAAGATGCCATTGAATTCCAGTGACGCCTATAGTAAGAGCCAAACTATTTCCTACGGTTTTTGAGGCAGAAAAGCAATTTTGTGTTTAAATCTCTTTGCTGCACCAAGCAAATGTTGCCAACTGTTTCTTAATTCAGTTCTTCCAGTCCATTTTGTATCTAGGTCATCTTCAACCTCACACTGCCACTTCAACCAGTTCTGGAGATCTTCCCAATCTTCTCTCTGCCTGCTTAATTTATCTGTATGAAGTCATTGACATGAGAGACATGAGCACCCTTTTCACCAAAACAGAACTGCTCCTTTACAGGATGTTTTAGCTTGGATTTTTGTCTGTCCATTACTAGAGAGACCAGTTTAAATGCTCTAGTCTTTATTTTGAGAACTTTGAACACATCCAAGCACAAACTCTTCCTGCTGCTTTGCCAACATTCACTGTAACTGAGAGCACCGTGAGAGCAGAACTTGTCCCTTAATGTTCCCTCTGAATATCCCAGCTAACAAGAATGTCTAGAGAAGCCTGGAAGGATTAGATCCAATCCCCATGAAATTAGTGGGAATTTGGTACTTAGCTCCTTGAAACTCCTAGGATCAAATCTTCACTAAAGCTCCCAGGCCAGCTCCTAGTCTCAGTTACATCATGCAAATCCAAGCTCTCACCAATCTTGTCAGTGGAGTTGTTCCAGATTTACTGCCCAGCTCCATGTTAGAATTTGACTTACAGGGGCCTGTGGGCTGGCAAGGGCTTTCCAGACCACCTGCAGCACCAGGTTTCTCCATGGCATTCCTTCCAGCTGGCCTGTTCTGGATACTTGTGGGACAGGCAGTGCCTGCTATCACTGCTCCATCCTCTCCTTTGCTGAAGTGCCCACCTCCCCTGGAAACCAGCATCCTCTCCCTGGAAAAAAGCAGCCCTCCCTACAAGCTCCACTGCACTGCAAGTTGCCAGCCAGTATCTGTTATCAGGCCTCGACTTCTTAACAACCATGCTAATTATCTTCCCCATAAATATCACTTTTCTCCTGAGCTAAACCCACATTATGCAGACAATCTCGCTCTGGAAGCCTGCACACTTTATTACTTAAGGTAGTTGTTCCATTTAACACACTTCTCTATGAAGAAGAAAAATGTCAATGCTGTCCTACACAAAAGACAACACTCCAAGTGAAGCAATTTTAGATTAATGGTGAAAAAAGATGCCAATGTTAGAATCCATCAGCAGAGAGCTTATTAACACAGTGCCTATTTGAATCTTATTTACACATCCACGCAGGTATTCATCATGTTTTTAGAAAGAGGCTATTTAATCATTTCTACCCTGGGCAAGCACAAGCTCATTCTTTCAGGAGACTAAATCAGCATCCACAATCCCGTGAGGTCTGAGACACCTCAGCTGGTGTCAAACAACAGGCCCACTGTCACGGGGAGAGAACAGCCTGTGCTTTTAATTTATAATTACATGGGCTAATTGTGGACAGCAGCAAAGGGATTCCACTGAGTAACAAGACAGAGAGCAATTAAGCACACTTTATCTTGTCATCCTCTAACAGTGCTGAATTGATGGTGCATTAGGCAAAAAGACAGGGAATATGCAAAAATGGGAGAGAAAAGGCCCTTCCTCCAGCAGGATGCTCTCTGAATCTCTGTGCAAAGACTACAAAAACAAACAGCCCTACCCAACACCTCAAGCATCATCACCTTTTCTCCTTCCCCAGAAGTACCAGACAGGTTTAACACAGAACTCTCCTGCTGCAGCTTATAATTTCCTTTCAGTCTTGCAGGGATTCAGTGCAAGAAGCTCTTGGGACATGCCAAGGGACACGGGTACAAGACAGGGCAGACCTTTACAGGGGACTCTGACCATGCCTGGAATGCTGTCTATCTTGAGGGAAGGTGGCATTTACTGGACAGCACCTGGGGGAGCGGTTCTGTGGACGATTCCTTCACCAAGTTCACCTACAGGTAAAGAGCCCCCTCTATCTTAGTACATAAACTCTCCACAAAGGCAGAAGGAAAGCTGATGAGATGTGGCAAACCAAACAGACACATTTGGTGCCACAGAAGACCATGAGCAAGGGACTCAGGCTGCCTGTACAAGGCATGGAGCATAGCCTTGAGAGAGGTAGTACCCCTGAGCAGCAAGTCACAAGCTGCTAAAAGCCAACTGAGTTTGCTTGTCACATCTTCTGTTTAGGCAATACTCTGTGGCACTTGAGTCACAGCTTTTGTGAATTGATTGCAGTGAACACCCAGTGCCTCCCTCTTTTTCCAGGATCCTGTGGGTACAAGGGAATAGTGCAAATACCCAGGGTTTATGCCAAAGCTCAGCATTTGCCCTGGAAACAGAAGACCAAAGCTCAGGTTTCTTCTCTGCCTGGGGAATTCAAACCCATGGATCTCAGTTTATCAGCAGCTCAAACCACTCCAACATCCTCCTGCCAAAACCACCACCACTGTTCGGGGGAAGAACTCGCTATTTGTAATTACTCATTTTCCCTAATTTCTCCCTTCTCCCAGGTACAATGAGTTTTACTTTCTGACTCACCCGGCCCTGTTCATTAACAATCACTTCCCAGACAACAGTAACTGGCAGCTTCTTAAGCCCACGCTGACGCTAAAGGAGTTTGAGAACAACATGCTGCACAGCAGCAACTTCTACATGCTGGGGCTGCTGGCCGCACACCCGGAGACTCCCGTCATCCACACAGGTAACGGAGCAGCCATGGAGCGCCTTCCCTCGTGCGTCCCACATCCAACACACACCACTCTGCACCTCTTCAGGCACTACTGAGCAACCTGAGTGAGTCCAGCAGCTCCTTTAACACAAAACCACTCAGGTGCCACAACTGAACATGGCACACATTTAAAACCCCCTCCCTTGGAATTTTCAAGAGCTGCAGGAATTTATCTGGATGACCAATTTGTGAATGCTAAGAACAGAGTTAAAACTTATGGACATTAGGACGTAATGAAGACTTCAAGCTGTTTGGGAACAGGGTCACAGGGAGGTAGATTAATCTCGTATCTACATACTGGAGAGTTCCTGCAATTTGAAGCTCCTGGGAGCAGCTACTGGGCTGGCAATCAGGTCTAATCACCTCTGATTCAGCCCTTCATGATCAGAGAATTACAGAATTCCATAATGGTTTGAGTTGGAAGGGACCTTAAAGCCCATCTCATTCCAACCCCCCACCTTGGGCAGGGACACCTTCTACTAGATCAGGTTGCCCCAAGCCCCATCCAATCTGGCCTGATGGTACTTTCAGTTACATTTCATGCAGGCTTTCACATTCTAGCAGATCACAGCTCCATGTCAGGGTGTATCAGAACAGGATAAATGCACATCTCCCAAACAAAGACCACTCTCATTCCTTCTGAGGGACACTGGTCTAAGCAGACAGATGACAAGCTATGACCTGCCAGTTGCAGCTCTTGGCTTTACTTCCAGAGAAACAGCAAGTTATTGGGCCAGATTAGCCTTCCCAGAACAGGGGGTACATGCAAAAACTGTACTGACACTCCTATGCAGCCTCTTTTCTTTTCTATTTCCCAGTAAATGGAAAAGCCTCTGTATCCGTGGACTGCCGTTCCGGCACGTTATTTATGTTTAAGCTGAAGGGAACAGATGAACACGGTTTGATGACTCTGAAAAAACACGGAATGAAGCTGGACGTCTACCCACAGAAGACAGGGAGCCACAAGCTGGAGATCTTTGCCAAGCCCTCCAAGGCCGAGGCTTCGGATGACGTCTACAAGTGCGTGGTGGAGTACGTGGTGGAGTGCGAGTCCGTGGACACGGCCATGCGCTTCCCCAAGGACCTGCACCAGCCCGTGGGGCCGAGCTGGTTCTCAGAGCGCCAGGGCTTCCTGCGGCCGTCACACCGCGAGCCCGTCCTGCACACCAACGACGGGCGCTGCTCCCTCACCTTCACCCTGAGCAAGGACATCAGCGTCCTGAGCTCGCTGCACACCGACGGCAGCAGCCTCGCGGAGGACATGGGCAGGCAGCACGTGCTGCAGATCCACCGCAAGAACCAGGTCGAGCTGAAGGTCCATCTCCCGCACGCAGGGAACTTCGTCCTCAAAATCTACTCCAAGAAGAAGTCGGACCCTGGTAATTACGACTACATCTTCAACTACCTCATCAGGTGCCTGAACACGGAGGTGAAGTGGCCAGCCTTCCCCCAGAGATACACCAAGTGGCTGCAAGACTACGAGATCCTGGAGCCGCTCTCAGGCCTGCTGCCGGCCAACCGCAACGTCCGCTTCAAACTCAAAATGCACGGCGTTGCCAAGGTGCTGGTCCAGGCTGAGGACACCCACCCTCTCACCCAGAACAAGGACTGCTGGGAGGGAACCTGCAACACCTCGGGGTGCAGAGAGGTGTTTGTGATGGTGCACGAGAACGCCAACCACACCTTCTACTCACACGTTCTCAAATACGAAGTCGAGACCCAGTGATGTCCACTCCTTGTTCTTTCACTCACCTGCATGAACCAACCTCCCCAACATGCCCCAAACCATCACAGCGTTAGGAGATTGCTCATTCTCTCAACCAAATCTGTTCTTTCAACAAATGCAGGACAACACTAGCAGGCTTTTGCCAGACTGCAGGCTCAAAAGATGGTCAAGGAAGCAGAAAATCCTGTTACAAAAAGGAGCAGCAGTGGAAGACATGAGATAAAACCCTCACCTACATTTCAGTAGCACTGTCCAGACAAATATTTAGAAGAAAACAACTGACTGTCTGCAGGGCATTCTGTGCCAGCACAGACTGCTGGTTTCCAAGTTACGGACCATAAGAAAAGTCTTACAAGGGCTACTCCAAGAATCCACCTAGTTATGGGGCAGGATGAAGAAAGGGCACCCTGGTTTTGAGCAGCAACATTGGACATGAGGAACTTCAGGATATTTAAACCAACTTTCATTATAACTGTAGTCAAGTTGCAAAACACATCTGAGCAGAGAGAAGAGTTAGGAAGAAGATACAACATGAAGTTTCCTCGTGCACTTCACTGTCTTACATATTTCAATAATACCAGAAAAATACTTTTTACACTGACTTAAATACAATAAACAAAAGAATTTTTACCTTTTTCTATTAGAGTATTGTAGACACTTTTTCTGCTGTAATTATATCTAAAGCATATGGGTGTTTCCATAACAAAAATTACAGTAAAAATGAGAATAAAGTTCTCAGAAATCACTCCTTCCTCCAACCTGTCTATGCAATACTGCAGCTATAAACTGATGGGGTTACATGGGACAGCAGGCTGAGTGACATTATTACCATGTAACAAACCATTTGGTGCTGTACTCTTGGAAAACCCCTCCATGCACAAGGCAAAGGGGGCCTTCTACTGAATCCTACCACAACTGCACATCCTGAGATGGAGCAACATTTTCATAACTGATTCAGATGCCTGTGAACCGTGACCCAAGAGGTATTATGTTTGAGCTTGAATTGAAAATAAACCTGTTATGTTTTTGCACTCTGTTTCATTGACCAAACAATTTGCATTCTCTTCCCAAGCAGCTGTATTTTCCACACAAAAAAGGTGAGTCATTCCTTCATTCCCTCCTCATGACTGGGTGGCAGGAATTACTCACAGGGATGCACACCTGTAGCAGGCTCACTCCTACATTACTCCTTTGACCCCAGCATCCAGGGCTGAGTTCCCATTTAGGCAGGTTAAGTACCTGCAGCAGGATTCCAGGATCAGCACTCTCTGTGAGATGCAGGCTGCTGCTAACAGGAGCTGCAAGCATAAACACAACATGTAAGCCAACAGGGCTTACTCCAGGGTAAGCTGGGAGCACAGCAAAGCTTTGGGGTCTTTTTGTACTTGGCGACAGGAGGCTCCATATGCAACATAAAAGTAGATTTTAAGTCCTCCCCCGAACAGCTCAGTGTCTTTGCCCTCAAAAACTGGTGGCAGCAGCTCCTCCCTGCAGGAACAGTAACAAGCCGTGGAGCCCAGCAGGCGCCTGCTCCCTGGGCATCAGCACAGACTGAGCAGCACAGATGCAAGGCAAACTCAGAGATCTTTTGTTTGCCTAAAGACCTTGAAGGCTAAAGCAAGTATTGTCTGTCAGCACAGACAGTCCTGGTTTATTTTGGTGCCTGGCAGAAGGGTTCTTTTTTCTCAGATCCCACTTTTCAGATCAAGGAGGATACACTGCAGTAGCTTTCATTTCACAGGTCAAGCTGATCCAGTCAAGTACGTCACTTCTTACAATGGCAGGATAAGGAAGCATCCCAGAGAGCTTAGTGACTAAAGAAAACAACTTCTTCCACCAAACAGGGTCAAGGATACCAAAGTACAGACACTGTTCATGGAACCACACATTTGATGTTCACTTACATGTACACAAATAGGCACAAACGCACACACAGACACTTTGGTAAAGCTTCTCTGCAGGTGACACTGCTATGAATGCAGTCCCTGCTCCTTGTCTCAAAGACTCACTTCCACAAGCCCTCTAAGCCCACATGCTCTATTTCTGTCCCAGGAAGCAGAGGGAAAAAAACTTACCCCAAGAGAGCAGAGAGGACAGTTTATGCACTATTGCCCCCCACTTAGCTCAGCCTCAGGAAGTATTCCCTGTTCCTGCAACTCAACTCTGCAAACCCAGGCACCTGCAATTCCACACATCTACGGAGTCCCAGATTCTTTAACCCCTCAAAGTAAAGAGTGACCCCAAGCACTGTCAAACCCACAGCAGAACATCTGTAACACACTAAAGACAGATGAAACCTGCACAGCTTCCCACTGCACAGATGTACAAAAGGAAGTGTTGCAAATAAAGTTCCAGACTTTTGTTTTAAACAGAAAAACACTGGCTCTGCCCTGCAAGTGTGCAAGAAATTCTTTAGTGCTATTGAAGGCATAAGTTCAAAGACACAAACTCCCTCTCCAGCTTCATTAATTTTCAAGTTCTTCCAGGGCCAGGTCATTATTCCAAGGGAGGTTTGACACTGCAAAGGCAGAGAATGCCTGAGAAACCCTGCAGCCCCAGATAAAAGCACCTCAGAAGTCTGCACTTGCTGTGACATCTCCCTCCAGGATAAACACAGCTCCTTCTCCTCCCTCTCATAAAAAATGCACATTCTTCAGCACAGCCAAGGCTCCAGCACCAGGAGAACAGATCTGGAACAGACTTCTCAGTTATCTTGGGGCATCTGCAATGAGAGAAGGTGGGAAAGACAGAGCACACACACACCAACACAGGGAAGTAACTCAGCAGTTCCCCTGCTGCAGATGCTACTTTAGATTACATTAGTTCAAATTTTTAGTCTACTCCCTGAATGAAGCTGCTTATTACAGGTATTAGAAATGGATAAAACTGTAGGATTATAGCTGCTAATTAAGCAAATGGATCATTTTCAGTCTTGCTCTTCCCTTCTGCCAACATGAACTGCCAAATATCTCTGAAGGGATATGGAAGAGCACATCAGAAATAAGGCAAAATGTCTCCTGAACTTCTGAAAACACCAACAGCATGATGCAACATGCAGAATCTAATATGACAAATCTTCAGGAAATACAATACTATTTGCAAGGTATCATTTCAAAAACGAAATTGGTGGCCTCGCTGAAGGCTGTGAGGGATCCCTACAGGATCACACACTCAGTGCATCCATAGGTTCATCTGCAAAGAGGAAACAGTTTGGTGTATTCTGCTCTTCAGATTTTATCAAAATGCCCCATGCCCAACAAGTCCTTACTTGAGATCTGGACAGACAGGGTGGATGTTCCAAAAACACCCATGGACAGCTCTGCAGAGAATCCAAGGCCACTGCTGACTTTGTGCAGAACACGACCACAGTCCAGCTCCAGCTGGGGGCAGTTCAGCACCTCATTACAAAGGCTGCACAATGAGAATCCAGAATGGATTTGAAGGCTTTATCCTTCTGCAAGGAACTCCACAAGGACTTTTGGGTTGGAATGTTTCTGAACTCTGGGATGCAGAGGTGCATACCCAAGTGCAGTCCCAGCCTGCAGCCAGGCATCCCCTTGGCTGAACTCACCTGTCTGACACAATGGTTGGGCTCTGTGTACATGTGGTGCTTTTGAATCCCTGTTCCTTGATAGCATTAAGCTGCTCTAATACAATATGAAGCTGATGGAAAGGGAACTTATGGACATGGAATGTCCTCATCCCAAGGTTTGCCTGTACAAAGGCAGTGAAGACTCAGCCACAGGAGAAATGCAGAGACTCCAAAAGAAAACCAGTCCATAGGAAATAAGTCCTGTTCACTCATTAACAACTTACTTCCCTCGAGGAAAGACTGAGTATTTTCCCCACAGGAGGTCACAGGTGTATTTTGATGCAGCAGTTCCACTGGACTGTCCAGATTCAACCCAGGCTTGCACCAGCTCACATGGCAGCTGCAATGACATGTGGATGAACCTCACCTGCTTGTGGGCCTCTCCTGCCATCCAGTGTCATTTCTCACTCCTATTTCTCTTTTCTGAGAGCCATGACCACATCCAGAATTCAGCCGTTCATTCCTCAGCTATTCTGCAGTACTGCAAGCACCCTGTACAGCAAGATAAAGACACCAGATACTACACAAATTGTAAAGGCAGAAGCTGCAAGATCCAGGAAATATTAAGAAATTCTACTAAGGGCAAATTAACTGGAAAAACTGCAGATAGCCTAAAGGAAAGAGGAATTTTATTCCTTGTTCCTTAAAGAACATAGCTAAGCTGTGATGGAAAAGCAGTTGATCCAAGCTCCTGATGAGAAGGGAATATAAGCCACAAGAGTCACTTTTTCTATTTGTACAAACAAGAAAAGAGGTGTTTACCATTCTGATTTATTTCAGTGCTTTTACACGTATAAAATATACTTTAAATACTTTACATAAAAACTAGCGAATGGTTTGCTTTTAAAAAACCCCATAAACTTTGTGAGTGAGCACACAGCTCTGATGCAGGTCTCTGACCTACAGCAAGCTGACTAAAATCTTTGTGGTGTAACACCCCTCATCAGAGCAAGCACGTAGGCAGGAGTTCCTTTTCCTCAACTCCCACCCTGCTGATCCAGCTCCAAGTGGGACATATGGCCCCTCACTTTAGCTCCAATCCCAAATGGATATAGGCACCTTCCCAGCCACAGTCTGGAACCACATAAGGAAGCCAGCATTCCAATTCCACAAGAAACATTATTCCTGGTGTTCAAATCGTCTCACTATCTTTGCACTCTCTCTTTTCAGTTCCTCAATGTGAGCATTTAGGCACTCCAGGATGTGCTGAGATCTCACTTCTTCATCTTCCAGGTATCGTGCAGCGATGGATCTGACAGAAGTTGTAGGCAAGGGGCACTAAAGGGAAAAAAGGGAATATCAGGCATTCCTTCATTCCAAGTTTTGGCCAGAAACACCACTGATCTGCAAACCACACAGCTGAACATGCTTCTAGAGGGCTCATTTCCATCTCAGTGGACAGACTAAGTACTTAGGACTCACACCTGTATAGCAGGTCACATCCCTCCCAACAGCCTCCAGCCAGCAATGATTGCTGCACAAAGCCAACACTGCCAAAAAATCACTACTTAAAATCAGGGCTAGAGAAGGTCACTACAAAATAGCAAGGAGTTTGCCCTGGGTGTTAGTGCAACTCAAGGTCTACATCCTCTTCATTGTCTCCATAAAAATCCAGTGAGTGGGAACACCTCAGAGTTTGGGTCCAGGGAAGGGAAAGCACTGCCAGACTGGTAATTATTTCATCACATATTCCCCACTGGGAATATCTCTGCTTTCTTTCATATACTTCCTCTTCTTCCCCAAAGTAAAGGGCTCCTGGTACACTCCCACAGGCAAGTACAGGCCAAACTCCCATTGCAGCTCATGGAACAGCACTTCAGTCCAGCCAGCAATGGTCAACAAACTACTCCAGATTCTTTCCTTTACAGTCAAGAACTATTCCTGCTCCTCACATCACTTACCCACAAGTTATTAACTTACAAAAACAACACAGTAAAGCAGGCTTAATGTACAAGTTGATGAAGAGAAGCCTTGTGCACAGGGGCTGACATGTGAAATATTAAGGTTACTAAGGGGCTACTTTCCATTACAGATAAGCTGTCTCAGTGTCTTGGCAAGAGAAAATAACTGGTTATTTCCAAATCCTGGAGTCTCGTGGTTTTCAGGTCTTGTCAACAGCCAGGAACAAAGGGAAACAAAAAAGGCTACAGACAACAAGCAAACCTCTCCCACCTCATTACTGCCTACTGATGAGAGTTCTCCTCTCTTAGTGCTAAAGGAATTTATTTAAAGGCACTGGAGCCTGACTATGAACAGGGAGACCCAGTCAACACCAGGAGAAATATCTGCATTTTCTCAGAAACCTTATTTCTACCTCTCGAAATAAAAAGCAGCCCATTCTCTTCTATTAAACATCAAGCCCTAGAGCTTCTCAGACCCTTAAGTGGAACTGTTGACACTTTAGGTTCAATCTTGCAACCTGAGGAGTTTCCATTTACAATATTGCAGTTCCCTAAGTTCCAAACACTGTTTTCTGGGTATGTGCACAAGCTACTTTAGTCTTGAAACATCAAGACCTATTCTTGGTAGTAAACTTCATCAAGATCTACAAACCTGACAAGCTTCCACTTATCTGTGCATTAGCCTTAGAGCTTCTTCTCTGGACTCCCACAAAAAGATAGCCAATAGTTGTAACAGTTGTCACTGCCACCAACACAAAAACAGAGGAGAAACTGCTCTGAACACTGCTGGGGCAACACATCTGGAGCAAGGACCAGTGCTCAGCATTCTCCCCTCTCTAAACATGACAGAAGGAGTGATTCAGTGCAAATTTTCTGTATCTTGGTCAAGTGCTTCAGCAACTGAGGTGGTACAGAGAAAGTGCTAACACTGCTCCTGATGAAAAAAGTACGATCAGCAAGTGGGAAAGAGCAGGCTCCCCTTGTGCAGTGAAGCAGGGATTTCAGGCTTTGTCATCAGCAAGCATAAGCAGCTTTAAGTTCAGTGTGCTGACTGCTGCAGCCTGTTTGAAAAGGGGTGAAACTCACCCTGTGCTTTACAGATGTGCAGCAACCAGTCACCCAGAGACTGTGAAATACTGACATACTCAGCACTCCACATCCACTCTGAGCCTCTACTACAGCCAAAAGCTGAAGCAGAATTCTGAGGGGACACGAGCAGGTCCTGGTACACACTGAGGTACAGCACCAGCATGGAGAGAACCAGGAGCTCCTGAATTTAACCGAGCAAGCACACAAACACAAAGCTCTTCTCCAAGGAGTTCTGAAGAGCCACCATATGGATCCTCCTGGCCAAGTCTTAACCATCCAGCAGTGGCTTTCCTTCCCTGTTTAACATTTGATTTACTTACAGGATCACACACAACATGCAGTTATGGCATGCATTCAAACACCTGTCTCCTTTTGCCAGATAAGAACCCATCTCTATTTTCAGCTGTTGAGCAGCAACTAGCTCCTGTACAACTGCTTACCAAAAACACAGATTCTCTGTGATGATTTAAGGCAGGCTGCTTAGATGCTTCATCTGCAGAATCTTTGTTTTCATCCACCACATGAAGCACAGACTCTGCTCCCAGCCAGGCATGTGACTCCTTGCTGCTGCTCTGGGAGGGTGGCTCGCCCATCTCAGGGGTCACAGCTCCTGTTCCAGCAGCCCCACACCTTTGGGAGTCCCTGTGATGATGCTGATCAGTCCTGTCAGGCTGGAGATGTGTTGTCCCTGTGTGTTCATCCTGCTCATGCTGTGCTTCCCGAGCTGTCCTGGAAGGCAAGTTTGAGCACAGAACTGAGTTGGTCTCTTAGCAGCTGAACTCCAGCAAAAACTCACACAGAGACAACAATTAACAAAGATGTTACTAACAGCCCTGGCAATCCAAATTTGTTTCTATAGCACTTCCAGACACACATCCAGTCCCTGTGGAATTCTCACTCTCTATTCCGCTACTGTAGAAACCAAAAACCACAGCCTGCACTTCCTAGCACAGCAACAGAAAGGAACACAGCTGCCTGGGCCACATCTAATCCTGTCACCAAAAACAGCACAGACTGCTGCTCCAGAGAGAGGCAAAGGCAGACAAAAGACAAACATTGCTGGCTTTGCAGAACACAAACCAGCTGAGACTCAAAGCTACTGCACTACTTAAGGCATAAAGGCAGATTCCCAAACAGTCCTTGTGTTCTCCCAGACACACGATACACTGGAGACAGACACAGCATGCCAATAAACCCACACATCCCCACACATTCTGCTCTCCTTCACCCTGAGGAAGCAGCATCCCTGGGGTCACTCACCTGTGCTGTACATCCCTGGGCTCTTTGCCTTGCCCCTGCTGAGCCATGCCCTCAGGTTCATCCAGGCACACTTGTGCAGTGACCCCCAGTTTCGCCCTGGTCTCTGCGAGGTCCTTCCGCAGCTGCTGGTTCTCAGATACCAATTTCTGGAGCTCTGCAGCATAGTTCTCCCTGAGTGCTCTCAGGGTGCCATCATCCCCCTAACAAAAAAAGAAGGGCAGAAGTCAGAAGTGCTGGTTTGCAAGACACCACAGCCACATCCAGAGCAAAGGCCAGAAAGAGATTCCTTAAGGCATATCCCCTAATCTCATTTTGACTGGCAAAACCTTCAAGACCTTCCTAGGAGAAAATTAATTAGATATATGCCTTATTGGGCCTGCATCCAGATTCAATGTGCTGATCTGCCTGGGAAGGTCAGTCTCTCTCACCACTGGATTCCTTTTAAAACAGGAAAACGTGGACCTAGGATAGTTCAGATGTACCTGCCTCTGGCCTTTCGGAAACTCTGAACAACTTGCTTCTTCCCATCATCTTCTTTTACTAGCCCCAGCACATCCAGCCCATATTCCCAGTCTGCATCCCACTCATGGAGAGCAAAGGAGAGCCCTACTGAATGGTTCCTCACCAGGGGAGAACATGCTCTCACCCCAAGTATTTCAAGGGCCAGAGCAGTTACAGCTCCAGGACAGGTCAAAAGGACATCACAGGTTGAGAATCAAAGGTTTGAGGTAAACTGGCTTAAAATGGAAGTGTAATGAAATGTACTAAAAAAAATGTTGGCCAAAGCCCATGGAGAAGACGTGGAAATTATGGCTGCTTCTGCAGTTCTCTTCACCACTCTCTGACTGAACAAATGCTTGATATTTCTGCACCTTACTTCCTCTCAAATTCCCCCTTTTGCTTGGGTTTTAAGTTCACTGAGCTCTAACCCCCATTTTGAGAGGCCTGGGCAAAGACTCTGACTATTCCCAGTAGGAACACAAGGCTAGCCCCTTCCCAGCTCCTGATCCTTAATGCATACCTTCAGCTTACCACACTCTGTTTTTTCCAGAATCTCTGAGAGATGACGGTTTTCCAGCTTCAAGGTTTCCAGCTGGACCAGAATTACCTGAGGAGACAGAGGCAAACAACAAGCTCAGAAAAAGAACACAATGCATGCCCACAACACCCTCTAACCATTTTCCACCCTCAAACTCAAGTACTAAGCAAGGTTTGGGCTGTCAGTTGTACTGGGACCCTACAGAGAAGGCTACAAAAATAACCATGCAGAGTTTTCAAAGATGTTATCCATCCTGGCCTAGTTAGCATGAGTGATCCCAAAGAATTCTGTGGGACTGTAGGCTGCTGGTTTGACAAGAAGCACCAAGACAGATTCAGTGAACACCATCATTAGAACATTCCTTCAGAAGGTCTCAGTTTTTGTACAGAGGCTAAAGAGAGAAGGAAACTACTAATGTAGCTAAAAATCAGGATGGTGTTCCAAACCTTCAGATCCCTGAAACAGATAGCATAAGAGTCTTGTGCCTTTTTTACCCTGTGCTCCACTGCTTTCCTCTCTGCTCTTTCAATCTCTGCTCTGAGCTGCTGCTCCAGGTCTGAGGTGGAGCCGCTCGCCGACGCAATGGTGATGTCCCGCTGGTGCAGCTCCTGTGTCAGCCTGGAGATCTCCCTTTTCATCCCTTCTAGCTCACTGCTGTGCATTTGCTCAGCCTGAGAGAGCTGGTCTTTCAGCTGGAGGAAGACACACACACATCACCCACAAGTCTTTAAAACATGTTTCAGCAAAAAAAGCAGAAGTATTGCACATGGTAATGTGAAATCTCACTCCTGGAAAACAAAAAAGCTCTATGTAACAAACCCTCTGCACATGCTTGTCCCCCCTGATTGAAAGCCACCTCATCCCAATCCTTTCCCACACCACACACTGCCAACTGGAAAGAAGTTTCAAAGCCATGAGATACTTGAGAAGACCCCCAGTTTATCAAACCAACAGCCTCTTCAGCTCATCATTCAACCTCTGTAGCCAAAACCAGAGAGCCAAAGGTTCACCATGACTGGGGAAGCACAGTAACTCTTGGAAAATTTAACCCTGCAAATTGCCACTCTGCCTTCCTGAGGTATTTGAAGATACAATTTAAAGATAGTAACTTTAAATAGCTCGAGCTTGATTTTTCTTCCAGGAATTAATTTGCCCTAAGTCTTTTGAGTCGATATTAGAGTTGAGTCAATGTTAGCTTGTAGCAACTAAAGCTTCCCATGGCAAGCTTCCACCAGCCAACTATGCACAGGGTAAAAATACATCTCTTTGTTTTCATAACTCTGTCTGATGACCACTAGTCCCTGCATTATGAGAGAATAATCATTCCCTATTTACTTTCCACATGACAGGCATGATTTTATTTTCAGTCTCATTCAATCTCATTTATCTCTTTTCCAGTTTGCTAAGTCCTATTCCATTCAGCTGTTGCTTGTATAAAAACCACTCCATCCTTTTGGCCATCTTTTTCCATACCTTATCTTGGTTTATTCAACACTTTTTGAGGTGGCAGACGTGTACCACATACAATATACTGGTAGGCACACTGTGTATTTATTCAGTGGCACGATAGAACAACAGCAGCGTAATTCCTTCCCCAAGACTCCATTCCATTAGTCAGAAATATTAACCACCCAAATACCCAGGATTTTTCTGAGAATTACAAGCATTTTAGAAAATTGAACCAGATGATCTCTGCCTACCCATGTAAATACTGTTCATACGGTGATTTATCTCCATGTCACCTCAATGCCTCCCAAGTATATAAAACAGAAACAGCCTTCATAAATCTCTCCCTCCTCCCCAGCAGCCTGTGGGAGATTCATTTACTGTGTGCCTGTTTAGTGTGTAACCAAGCACACATCTCTGGCAAGATCTGCACCTCTGTATGTTCAGAATAAAGGATGAAAGATTTCCACACCAGTGAGGTTTTTCACTCAGGTTCAATGAGGCTTCCACTCCACCAGGCTCCAGTGGAAGCTCTCACACGAGCTGATGCAGACCATTATGGGGAGCCAAGCTAGTGGAGGGCTTGCCCCCCTTGTGTACCCAGAGCTGTGGGGTGAACCCCTCATGGCAGGTGAGCTGCTCCATTCTCCCAGCCCCTGCCCTCATGTCCAGCTATCAAGGCTGAAATATACTTCCATATTCACACAGGAACCAGGACACATTTGAAGTCCTGCCTCAAGTGTTACAGGACATATTACAGCAAACTCACTCATTCTCTGCTCTTCATTCTGTTGGGAGCCTGTATTAGGCTTAAACTCAGGATTCCAGACCTTAATTTCTTTGCATATTTGCCCCTCCAGCAGTAATTCAACTATCTCCAGAGTGTACAGAAGTACTGGGGGAGGCCCAGGAGATGCTCACAAAGCCAGGTTCAGACACGTGCAAACAGGTGTTTTTCTCTCAACCCTTCCTCTGCCAGGTGTGCTCCTTACCTGCAGCAGATCCCTGCCTGCACAGCAGCCCTGCCCTGCTCCCACTGCTGAGGCACATGGCACACAGGGATCAGCTCACTCCACCAGTGCCATCCCACTCCCTGGGAACAAAGCCACTTTACCTTTTTAATCTCTGCCCTTGACTCAGTCTGGTCCTCTTCCAGGGACTGCAGCTCTTTGATATTCTCACCCAGCTCCTCGCTCAGCTGCACACACCTGGCATTTGAAGACACCAGGCTGGATGCCAAATGCAAAAGTATAGATTAGAATAACCCAAGGAGGAGGAAATGGTCAGAGAAACTTTGATCTTCCAGGCAGTCCTTTATGTCCATTACAACAGAAACTGAACTCAGCCTACAAGTTCCTTACCAATCCTCTGGGTTTATTTTCCAAAATCATTTCATAAGAGATCAGGAAGCTCATCTAACAGATAACAGCTGTTTCTTGCTTGTTTATTTACAAGCTAAGATTACAAAATTTCTATATAAACACACGTCTGAAAACCACAAACTTGGAGAGGAATCATAGAATTACAAAATGCTTTGGGTTGGGAGGGACTCTAAAGCTCAACTCATTCCACCCCCTGCCACAGGTGGGGACACCTTCAACTAGACCAGGTTGCCTCAACCCCCATCCAGCCTGGTCTTGAACACCTCTAGAGATGGGGAGTCCACAATCTCTCTGGACAGATTTGTTTATAATCCTCACTTCACAGGAAGGTCTGGATCTGGTTCTTACCAGCTGCCTAACAAAGACTCCTTAGCCTATTATGAGTGAAGGTGCTCAGCCTAAGCAAGCTGGAGCACTGACAACACCCACTGTGTGCAGCAAAAGGCAGCCAACCAATTACCAGAGCAGCCACTATAACACTGCAAAATGAACAGCACTTGATTGCTTTGGCCCTTTGATATTTAAAACAAGCCTACAAAAATCACTGGTTAACTTGATGAACACAATTAGGTGTTGTATTATTATCCAAGACTAATTGCACTTCCAGAGGGAACAAGCTGTGGGCTACCTGTTCTCCAGA
>VWZP01003703.1:663557-676078 GCA_013396995.1 Dicaeum eximium
ACTGGCACAGGGAACATAACTACTGTTTTCTTGGAATTCTCTGAAAAATACACAGCACCTAAAAGCAGGTAACTGCTGTGTGCAGTGTGAGTAAGCAAACACAGCAGCTGGATGAGGGCCCCTGCTTGAGTTAAGGCTGATTGAAAAAAACTACATTTTATTTTGATGTTGGCCTCCCTGCCAGAGACTGGTAGGTGACCCACACCCAAACCTTGCAACACAGCCACCAGAACCCAACCGCCTCTGCACATTGCCAGGGCAGAAGGGGAAGGCCAAGATGATTTTGTCACAGATGTAGTCACCTCACGAAGCCCCAACCAGTGAGAACTTTCACCTAGGTTAATAAGCACGGTATCAAACCCTGAAAGGCCTCTAGCACTTGGCTGAAAATGCCTGGGAGAAACCCTCAAAAGGCCTGCACTGCCTCCAGGAACTCAGCTGAGGAAAGTGGATTCCTTCCATGCTCTTCACCGATTATCTGCTAATTTCAAAAGCAATGCGAATTGAAAAATGCTGCAAGACATTTCTCACAGGCACAGTGCTTGTGAGGAACTGCAGTGCACTATGTTAAATACAACCAATACAGATCCAGCTGCATGAAAATGCTGCTACTGTCCTCAGTGAGAACCTGGAACATAGACCTGGATTGAAGAGCCAAAGTACCACCAAGGCACAGATGCTACCTGATGAGTAATTCTTTTGTGTGAAGAGTTTCAGTCATCCTGGCCAGCTCTTTCTGTAACTGTTCCTGGTGCAGCTTGGAGCTGTCAATGAAATCTTCTTGAGACTGCAAGGTGGCTCTCAGTTCCATCTTCTCATCCTGCAGTACCTGCACAGAAGGCAGAAGGAATGACTCCTGCAAGATGGACCATACCAGTTTGCTGCAATTTGATGAGAGGTTAATGAGATTTTTTAGGACCCTTGGGAACACTGCAGAGCAGCACATGGCTACCAAGTCAATTTTGATGCCAATCAGGAACTTTACAAAGGCTCTAGAAAGAGACAAAAACTCCTGGATGAAAATCCTTCCCATCACTTCTCACCAGCGCTGCTTTAGACCCCTTTTCTTAAGAGTTCCTCCACTGACCTCTAACATTTTCTTGGACTGCCTTAATTCTTCTTGAACTTTCTGCTGATCTTCCAGAATCACGCGATTGTCCTCACTCAGGTCATCCACCCTCATGCTGAGCCTCTGCACCTCCAGCTCGTTGGCACAGATGGTGTCCTTGGCCCTCTCCAGCCTGCTGGTTAAGTGCTGGATTTCCGAGCGGCTCGCCAGCTCCACCGAGTCCAGGACCTGCTTCCGATTGGCCAGCTGGCTCTGCCAACAGCAATCATCTGCATTACAGCTAAATTGCAAAAACACCAAAGTTGTACCAGAGCTAAATCCAACACAACTACTGATTTCTTGGTGTAACGAGCCATATTCTCATTCTCAACAATACCTTCCAGGGCATTAGGCAGAGTACTGTTCCAGGGCTACATGATGGATAAAAGTTCCCAAGGCAAACAGAATAAGTAAAAAACAAAATGAAAAAAGAGGGGCCTCTTTGATTCCAAAAGCAGTTCAAAGAGAATCTGGAAAATGAGAATCTCAAATCACTCCAGATGCCCAAGTATGATTTGTCTAAGAACAAAGCCTCCTGCTATTTTTGCTCATGAGCCCAAGGCTAGACCAGGACTAATGGCTGCAGGTAAGTTTGTAAACCAAACAGGGCAGAGATTACCCAACCATTAATTCCACAGCAGGACAGAAAGCAGCTCTGGGTGCACAATTGCAAAACCACAACCACCAAACAGCCCCAAAACAAACCAGGTGTAACAGCCAATTTGCTTTGCTCTCTGCAGTAAATACCTGGTTCCAGCAGCTTGGGGGAATGCTCACTTTGAATTTTTCAGTGTTTTAATGGCAGACAAAAAAGTTACAAGGAATGTATGAGTAGCAGACAATACCTGCTCTATAATTTATAGGCAAAATACTTTATTTCATAGCATTTCTTTCCACACAGCTAGCTGGTGAAATTTAACAAGCCAGCTCTCACATAAACTTCTAGGAACATTCACTTCATATAGTCCCTTATTGTATACAACCTTTGAATTTTTAAAGGCTGAAACAAAATAGTTGAGCAGTCCTATATTCCCAGTTTCAAAGCGCAGCAATGCCTGCCAGCTTCAGAATCATCACATGCCTTCATTTACACAGACTGTAAGAACTGATCACTTGCAAGGCTATGGTATAGTTTTGATTACAGCCTTTTATTATTATTTAAACAGTCCTGACAGAAAAGGTAATCAAGAGGGCCAAGAGTTTAAAGCACAGCCTTTCTTCACCCAAGAAGCCAGAGTATCACACTGCCTGAACATTTATTTCTGCATTAAGAAAACATCTAAGGTGTCTCTCTTATTTCCAGCCACACAACATCCAGGCCAGCAGAGAATTCCAGGTTTTTAGGAAAGGCTGACTTTAAAGGCTGCAGGTGTTCCAGAAGGTGGTCTGTACTGGGGAAGAATTCCAGGCTTCCCTAAGCTGCTCTGGAAGAGATGAGGTGAAGCCAGATGAAAGGAAAGAGAGGGGAAGTACTCCATGGTCATGGATCTCAGCTTGACCTTGTACTAGAAAGACAACTAAGCACATAAAATGTACAGAAACATCCAAGGCAAAAAATTTCACACTTCCATGCTGCGCTTTTCAAAGCAATAGAGGATTGAGGCACTCTGTTCACAGTACCTGTGCACCTAAGGCACCTATGCCACTTTGAGAAAACCTCTCCAACCTCCTGGTTTTCTGCTGCACAGTAAGACAAGTTCCTCTGTGCCCCAGTGTCCCAGCCTGCGCTCCAAGGACACATCTGTTCCCAAACAATCGAGCTATCAACGACACACAGACAGCAGAGCAGCAAGACCTTCTGCTCAAGGACTCTCTCTGCATTTGTAGATCTCCTGGTGTCAGCCTCTCACAAAGCCCCTGTCAGAGCCAGCTTCAATCCTGTCATCACAGTCTCCCTCCTTGCAGGAGCTTCCACTCAAGAGCAACTCAGGAGCCCATTAAGGCAAAGTCCCCAGCAAGAGCTTCTTATCAGTGTCTGCTGTGATTGTGTCTGTGTGACTTCACAGCTGTGCTCTAGGTCAATTCATCTCACTCTGCTGCAGCACCACTAATTCACTGAGCCATCAGCTTCGCAGAACAGCAGCCCCACTACTTCATGCCTTTGAGAGACCTAAAAAAAGGGGTGGGGGGCTGAAAACTGCTGTTGCTTCAGTATTTTATGGAAGTCTCTGTTGTAGAGGAAGACTGTTTTCCAACAGTACCCTCTGAGCTGGACCCACAAGGAACATATTTAGCTGCTGGCAGATACACAGCTTTCAACTAGACAACATGGTGCAACATATTTTAAAGTGTCATATGCTGTAGTCTCTGCCTCCCAGGGAAATCTGCATTCTACTGTCTTCTCTGCTAACCAGAGCGATGGCAGGGAGAGCTGCACAAGGTTTATCTAATCTCTGATGACAGACTCCAGATCTTTTTTCCATACAGCACTCGTACAAGGAAACCTTATTCCACCGGAACATTAAAAGTCACTTCAATGGCAATCTGAACTGGATGGGAGCCTGAGAGATTTCATTAGCCTCTCCCTCCCTCCCACAAACAAAGCAGAAACTTTCAGCACATGTTAATTGTACCTGCATGAGCTCGGAGTGCTCTGCCAGAGCCTTGCGCTGCGCCTCCAGCGATGCCACCTGCTGCTGGTACCGCAGGCGCTGCTTCTCCCAGTCAAGTGATTTTTGACGGAACTCCTGCAAGGACAGCAGGGGTGGCTTGGAGCAGTACTTTCCCCTCCAGTTCACATCCACATTTGCCTTCTCTCCCCACACCTTTCCCCCAGCAGGGAAACCATTAGCCAGTCACCTGATGCAGCAGCTCAGCAGTGCTGAGCCCTCACACACAGTGCTCGCTGTATTCCTTCCCCTCTGAGGTAAAGCTGCTCACAAATGTTAAGTGCCAGCACGTTCATGGCTGGTTTCATGTGTTTGCTGTCAGGGGTTTAACAATTCAGACTGGCTTTAGCTTCCAAAACATGCTGCTATTGAAATCACCGAGATGACAAGAATTAAATACAGAATTTGACTGCTAATCTCTGTTCCAGAAATTGGGCACTACATCAGTCAGATGTGTGTTGTTTCCACATCTCTCAGGAGGAGAAAACTGAGTGGGGTTGAGCTCAGTAGAGCAGAAAGATTAGGAGATGAGACAGGGTTGAGAAGAAGTTTGACATGTAGCTCCCTCCTCCTCAAAGAAGTGAGAATACAACCTCCCCACACTGGAATTCATTCCATTCACATAATTAGTGACTCTTCCAGCCCCTTCTTCCTTTTATTTAGTCTAAAGGTAAGAAGAGCATTAAGGTTTATGCAGTGCAGTCAGAGGCCCCAACACATGAAGCTGCCTTTATTGCACATGCAGTTGAGAAGAGCTGCATCTGAAGAGTGGATGGGCAGTGCTCCTTAAGCAGGACTCACAGTCCACTTCCTAGTGGACTGTTCAGTCACCAGTGAAGCCCAGTACAGCAGTTAAAACATACAAGCTGGTCAGCACTTGCTTTTTCACCACATACCTCCAGCTTCCTGGTCAGTCGGCTCAATTCAAACTTGTCCTCCTCCTGTCCCTTGTTAGCTTCTCCTCTGCTTCTTGTTTTTTTCTTCTGCAGCTTCTCATAGCTCCTCCTCAGCCGGGACAACTGCAGGATACAGTGAAAGAGAGAGCTTTGCTCAAGAAGGCAAGAATTACCCCAAGGCAATAATTACACAGCCCTTTGAAACAAGACACACAAAGTGGTTCACACAAACAATGCCCTCATCAAGGCCACACAGCTCCCAAGTGAAGGCTTCTATTTGGATAATGAGTCTTTTATACCAACAGCACTGCAAAACACACGAGTTGCATGAGAGTAGCAAGATGCCACTGAAGTCATGACATCAGCAGCTTTAATTAAAGTTCTGTCTTGCCATAATTAAAGCATGACTGAAATATTGATAAGATGGAGGTTTACATGCAGCTGTCAATGCAGCAAGAGCACAGGATCCCCTCTCTACAGGTGGTTCCCAGCCCCAGGAAGAGCCAGCAGCACCTGTGGCTGATCTGCTAACCCACAGGAGCACACCCACCACACCACACACGGGTAATTCTTGTGTGATCAAAATACACTTGTGCAGCTCAGGTGGGAACTGGAACGGTCCCGCTTAGTGGGAGAAGGAAGGTTTGAGAATTGCCAATACCCATAATATCAACATCACTTCATCTGTCATTTTCTGCTTAGATACACTGTGTATTTCACAATGAGCAGAGAATGCCAACAGAAAATATCACTCCTACGCCTGCTGCTAGGGTGCTGAAGTTCTATCAGAAGCTGGAATGAGGAAAAAACTCTTGACATTTAAATGACCCTCCGTGCAAATAATCACTTGCAACTTGCAGAGAATTTTTCATATGATAAGCTCCCTCCCTACTTAAATATTAAATAAAAGGCTTCCAAATAGCCACATGAATTTGAGAAGCCATCGCTGCCATTTTATTGATGGACAAAGCTAAGCCCATGGATGAACAGAAGGACCATGAGAAGAAAAGATATCTGATTCAAGAGCTGATGCATTCAGTACTTTGGTGTGTTCAGTGGGAACAGACAGATGTTCAGACTTAGAGTTAATACTAACATCTTTTGCCAAACATATCAGGAGATAAGAGGTTTATTCTTTCAACTCAGTAAGTTAGACACTGTACCTGTAATTGCACTGGAAATGGTGGTAAACAGGGACAGAAATAATTTCCCCAAACAGAACTAAGAACAGAAGACTGAGGAATATTGGAGCTCAGTGTCATCAGCATTAATACTGTGTAGGTAAAATACCCACAAACTGCAATTTAGGCCACAACACACAGGCTGTATTTCAGCCTTAGCAATTTAGGCTGATCTGCCAATGTACCTCAGCTTTGCTTTGCAGCTTATCCACAATTCCAGTGAGAATACCCAGCAAATGAAGACTGTTAGTCATATGGAGCAGTGAGGTGTTTTTAAATGAGAAAAGATGCCTTCTGTCATCAGAGCAGAGACTACCAAATTAATTTCACTTATGGCTTACAGTGAGCAGGAACTAGGCCCAGCCCTCCAGAGAAAACAGGTCAGTGCTCTATGAGCTGCTCATGCCAGTTCACTCCCTGCTACTGGCAAGTGAAGAAGGCAAAGAGTTCAGGCATAAACCTGGAATGCTGTTATACCACCTGCAGGACAGGTATCATCTTGCACTGAGCAAGAGGCTTTGAGATGGAAACTCTGATATTATTGTCAAAGAGCATTTTCTGTGTATACTTGGTTTCTATAAAGGGTATTAAGACTAATATTCCTTGACAGTACAAAATCCCTACTAAAGTCATCAGTGTGAACAGAGGCAAAAAGATGACACCACATACCACTGTTATTTCCTGATCTCACACAAGCCAGGCCAGTTACATCTCCACCCTTTTTGAATTTCAGAAATGGTGAAAGAGAAACTGCTGCTGCCTGTACCTGTGGCCTGTACCAGAAGCAGCACTGTGGTGACTGGGATGGGCAAACATATTCTTGCAGTAAACTTCTGCAGATGTCCAACATATGAAAACATTTCTACTCCAACAGTTCTCTGTCACCAAGCTCCTCCAAATCACAAAACACAGGCCAATTGATCCACACAAATGTCACTTTATCTATGCTCAATGCTCTTTTTGGTAAGCACACAAACACTAACAGAGTGGGGAGTTTTAAAACCACAGCACTGAAACAAAAACAATGACACAAAGTAATAGATCCAACATCAACTGGGAACTAGAAACCAAACTTCTCTTTTTGCAACTCACCTCCTCCTGGAATTTCTTCAGCTGTTGTTCATACTCTCTAACCATGTCCTGCTTGGATTTTTCCACATCTTCGACCTGGCGACGCAACGTGCCAACCTGAACAAAGGGATAAAAAGCAAATAAATACAACAGAAGTAGGCTTTATTGCCAGTAGATACATGGACATTTCAGGGAGGTCCCTCATTATGAAATAAATGGAGGCTGTGCCTAAATCTTTGGCAGGTTGGGGCCACAACTGTTTCTATTGTGGCTTCTTGTTTTGAGCCAATTTCTGGATTTCACTTCTGGGGACAAAGTTGACATATTTAGTTTGTGCCAAAAGCCTATTTCTATCCAGTATTTTCATCAAATTCTTCACAAATACGCATTATGATTTCAAGCTGTCTACCAAGAGAAAAGTTGGCCGTGTCATTATCTTCCTATGCTAAGAGATTCCTATAGCAAAGAAAAAGAAACAAATGGGGTTTTGAAGCTCACAGAAAAGACTTCCCTGATAGTGATGTAACTGCTCCTGTGACTCATTTTTCTCCCTTTTTTTCATACCATCTTTTTTCCATCCACAACCTGAGTGGTCACAAGCCAACAAATTAAAATTAAAAGAAAACCCACAGAAAATTAATACGACTAAACCAAAAGCATGAATATACTCCAGCAGTGACTTCAAACGTACTTAACAGTTCAGTTTGAAGTCCATGTTTGCTTTTGGTGGTAAGAGACATTTCAAGTGTCTTGCGAAAACATAACTGATAATAACAACAATAACCTATATGATAAAAATCATCATTCTTGCAAATGAAAATCCTGTGGCTCAACTGCATCTTATGGTCTACATCCTGCACAAAAACTTCACTTACTAATAATTTTCCACCAGTACAGATTTTTTTTGCACTTCCCTCAGGCTTTTATTGAAAGGCCACAAAACCAGAGCTCTGTAAAAAAGCCCATGGAGAGTTTCCCAGCAATATCTTGGTGTACTTTATAGTAGGAACTGGTTTTCTTGGTGCAGAAATATAGTAGGAAATGGGTTTCCTACTTATATAGTAGGAAATGGGTTTTTGCTACCAATGACTGCAGGTTGCTGGGCTGTCCATTACTGCTGTAGCCAGAACCAGTGCCTCTGGGCTCTCCCTAATAACTCTAACAGTTCAATATGTGGACTTCCACCAACCCTAGGGGAGCGGATCACTTGACTTGGATTGAGTTATGAACCAGACACCTTGTTCCAACAGGTCCTTTAAAAATTCTATTCCTGATTTCCTGATTCTAGCAGGTAAAACGCACTGCTGACTCCAACCAAAAAATACTATGAAACAAAGGTACCTCCTTTTGTTTTTCCTGCAGAGCTGCCTTGGCACAGGAAAGTTCCTGCTCGCGAGCACTCAGAGAAGCTTCCAAAGCCTGTGTCTGCCCTTCCCATTCGGATTTCTTGTGAGCCACCATGATGTCTATCTGCTTCATCAGCTCCTGCAGCTCGGCCTCACAGGAGGTCAAGAACCCACCACTGGAGAGGAGAGAGCCTGAGGTTACAAAGCAAGTCCCACCCAACGTGTGCAGCGTCCCAAGCCAACAGAGGCAGCAGAACACACTGACTGACACCAAGGAACCAGCTCTGCACACGCAGTGCTTTGAACTCTCTTCAAATCAGCTCGCACAGAATAGAATCGCAGAATCATTAAGGTCAGAAAAGACCTCCAAGACCATCAAGTCTAACCTTTTACCCAATACCATCCATGCCTGCTAAACCACATCACTTCACACTTAGGCATTCAGCCTTTTGCCTTTGGTACTATGCATTATGTAAATAACCCAAAGCGTGTTTAATTCATATTCTGTATTGCCTTAACTGCTCTCCAGGCAGGGGCATTCTATAGCAGGTTTCAGTCACCAGAGGAATCTTACAGCCAAGCTGTGAGGTCCCAAAAACAGAAGTTTATCACAAATGCAGACAAAGGCTGAAGCAGAGGGGGCTGGATGACAACATGATAATGAAGAATCAAACCCTCGCAATCCATCGGGGAGCACAAGCTCCCTAGCGATGCCCAGATTTCTAATTTGGTGCAGTAATTATTGAAGCCAATTCAAGTAACTCCTCTAAAACTTTCCAGCTGCCAAGACAGGGACAATATTAAGGTTTGCCAGACACAGCCCTAGAGGGTGGTGAACTCCATAATGATCTCTACCCCTTTAATTTGCCTGTCAAAGGGAAGAACTGAAAAGAAATGGAAATCAATAGGTTAAGGAATGGAAATTTCTCTGTTCCCCCAGGGAATATGCACATTTCACTACTTGGCACTTTTTCCATAGGAAAATAAATACTTCTTAAAGGAGCCAAAATCAGTCACATTTGAAGTTCACCCTGTCCTGTGAGTTAACCAAAAATTAGCAACTATTATGCAGAGCAGGAACATTTCCTTCACAGCATCTGCTAATATGTAGCAAATTCTAAACTTGATTTTTACCACCAGCTCTCCGATGAAGATACACTATCAAATAAATTTGTGTCACATTCTCAAGGATGACTAGGAAAATGGCATCAGTGACTTTTGCTTCACAGTTGTTTAACACATAAAACATTTTGTTCTGTTATTGTCACTACAGTCTCTCGGGAATTGAAAAGTCTAGAGACTCTCACCTCAGACAGAGCATTAAGGATTCACTCAGAGCTGAGTGGGACTCTGCAGTTTCAACACAAGCAGGAAATAATCAGATGTTTTCAGTGAAATCAGATAACACAGTCACATCTCATTAACCTTGCAAGGCTGTTACAAAATAAATATTTATTCACAACTCTATTTACTACTGCTCCTGATGTTGGACAGTAAGAATAGTTTACAACAACTGAAAAAAAGAGGCTGAGGTTTTCAGGAAGACACAGAACTAAATTTCTGACAATTAAGACTATAAGCAGAGATTAGTGCAGAGCCAGCTCCCCCAGTGACTTTGCTCTGCAGTAGCTGAAGGCCACTGCACACTGACACCAGAGGATTTATTCTGAGTAAGAGGCAAGGTTAATACTTAAATCATTTGGAATGACTGCTGTGCATACATACCTGCCCTGCCCATTGCTTTGCACTCCTTCCAGCAAAGCCTCCATCACTGAATCTTGGTGGCTTCAGTACTAGACAAGTACAGGAAAGCAGTGGTCACCCATGGCAATGCACAAACCAGGCTGCTTCTCCATCCAACTGCAGGACAAGAGGAAGCCCACAAAGCAAAGAAGTTAAAAAACATACAAGGAGTGTGCAATTACAGGTGAGGAAAACAATGGTACCTTCATGAACTTACAAGCCAAATAGAGGAAAACAGATTTTTCTACCAGAAAAATATACCCAATGCTATCATCCAGCACTACCAAATTGCAGTGATATAATCATGTGATCTAATAAACTCAGAGAGGAGCAATGAGAATCTGCACTTGTGTGAACTCAACACAGAGGGACTGGTAGATCTCCTGGGAGCACCAGCCTGTGGAGAAACAGGAACATTTGGGCTTCAAAGGGGCCAGCCTGAGATCCACCTGTGACAGGGAGGTTTGTCACTTCATAGAGAAAGCACAAGCGAGTAGCAGTAAGAATTCATCCATACATTTCATATTTTCTAGGCCTCTATTCCAGACTAGGTTTAAGAGACAATGCAGTTTACCACCACACTCAGAACACACTGGTTGCTCATACGGTTCTGGGAACTTTAAGAAAACACAAACTCCTTAAAATGTCCTCTTAAATTATGCCTTAAACTATGAAAGTAAGTTGAACAGCTTTTCAGTAGCAGTACATTGCTTCAGTCAAAAATTACATCTTTTAAGTAACAAACACATGCATACCCTAAGAAATTTCACATCTTGGTGAAAGGGAGAAGGGTTTACACTAAAGCAAAAAATTGGGAATAAAAAGCTGTCATGAAACCAGAGCCAGGAAGCCAGAATTTATTTCAATGTCTCCTTCATGAAACTGCAGCTAACACAAAAATGGTTAAACTTGTCCAGAGCTATTAACACAAACGTCTGTTTCCAAAATCTACACACTTTTCAAGTACTGAAGACAGATACTGCCAACATCTTTCTTCAAAGATTAATATGGCATTATTAAGCAATCAGCAAAAGGGGAGCAGGCCACAGCAAGGGAGATTTTCACAAATGCAGGCTCAGCTTTGCTCTCTTTCCCAAAAAATCTTATATTATGCTCCTACAGCATTAAAACACAATTCAGGGATTAAAACCTGTCCTTGAGAACTGCATTTTAAACCACAAGCATACAAAAAATACACAGAAAAAATCCTATCCCTATTCTGACAGTGTTTTGTCTGTCTTTGGTCCTGTTTGTGCTTAACAAAACTCAATCAGTATGCAGACCAACTCTGTGGTTCTGCTGAGGGCAGGGTGCTGAGGAGAGCAGATGAGCAGATCCCCGGAGCTGCTGACAGCATTCCAAAAGTTCTCCAGGTGGCAACAGCAGACATTAGACAGGAGCAGCTCTCCTCTTTCATTCTAATCACACCTACACAGAATCAATTTTCAGTGGGCAGAGAGATGAGGAGACAGCATAGAATTCCAGGACAGTTAGAGTTGGAAAGGATCTTAAAAGCCATCTCATGCCAAACCCCTGCCATGGGCAGGGGCACCTTTCACTATCCCAGGTTGCTCCATGCCCTGTCCAACCTGGCTTTGGACACTTCCAGGGAAGGGACAGCCACAGCCTCTCTGTGCTTCTGCCTTACCACCCTCACAGCCCTCCAACTTTCCTTATTTTGTCAGCATCCCAGATTTTGGGGAAAAGCCTTAAAATCAGACATTTCTAGCCAGTTTTATGCCACATAAGATCTGCTGAATTAGCATTAAATTTTGGCCTCTCATGCTTGCAAGTTGCAACGTGCAAGCTACAGGTACCTGAGTAAAGATCCACAAGAGGAAACAATCTCCTTCATTAACTACAGCTGAAGCAAGGAGAGCTGGCTGGTCACTTCTGAAAGTGAAGAAAATTGAAGTATTTGCAAAAAAATAGCCCAAAAAAGACAACACATTTAAAAATAAACAAGGCTTAGCATCTCAGCTCAAGGCCGAACTGTAGTAGAGTCAAGAGGCTAGAACTTTGCAATATGCAAGAGGACTTAAGAATAGTGCCCATGAGACAAGACTGGGATTACTTCACATTTAAAAACAGAAAGGTGCAATCCTAAAGTGTTGCTGGAACCATGCTTACACTGAACACAAAAGGAGCTGTAACCTCCCAAAAGATTACCACAGGCCAGCTCCATTCGCCAGCGGCAGGAATGGCACTTGCGGCAGGAGCCCGGAGCGAACCACCCCTCGCCAGGGCGAGAATCCCAGAATCACTGAGGTTGCAAAAGTCCTCTGAGACCACCAAGTGTAACCTGTGACCGATGCCCACTTCGTCACCCAGCCCAGAGCACCGAGTGCCGCCTCCAGTCTTTCCTTAAACACCTCCAGGGATGGGGACCCCACCACCGCCGCCCTGGGCAGCCCCTTCCAACATCTAATCACCCCTTCTGTGAAGGAATTCCCCCTGAAGTCCAACCCAAACCTGCCCTGCTGCAGCTTACGCCTATGAAGTGGCCGGGGCCAGGCAGTGCTGCCCGCCCCAGGCACCGGAGCAGCCTCCGGCAGGCATTTCCCACT
>VWZP01003703.1:676108-769513 GCA_013396995.1 Dicaeum eximium
CGCTCCCCTCCCCGCTGGCCGAGCCCTCACAGCGGGTGCCCCGAGCCCTCACAGCGTGTGCCCCGAGCCCTCACAGCGTGTGCCCGCACCCGCCGCGCCACAGCTTCGCTGCCCGGGGCCCTTCCAGCGCCGCGCCCCGGGGAGCAGCCCTGAGCCCCCGGCCGAGCTCCGCTCCGGGCTGCCCGACACCCCAGCTCTGGCCGCCTCGCCGACCCGCCCTCCTCCCTTGCTTCCTTGTTTGTTTCCTTCCTTCCTGCCTGCCGTCCCTCCTTCCTTCCCTCCTTCCTGCCCGCCTTTCCCACCCCGGCAGCGGGCACGGCCCGGCCCCACGGTGGCAGCGCTGCGCCTGCGCTGGGGCCGCGCCTGCGCAGCGGCGGCTCCGGAGGTGGGCAGGGTAGGGCGGGCTGGGAGCGCGGGGACAGCGGGGGGACAGCGGCGGCACCGCGGGACACGGGCCGGGCACGGAGCCGCCTTGGCCGCGACAGGCAGAGACCGCATCGCGCCGGGGCTGGGGTGCGCTCAGGCCCGTGCCCATCGCTGCCCACATCGCGGCTCCGGCAGCCGACGAGTGCCAGGCCTGGCTTGGTTTTGAATGAGTGTCAGTTCTCTCATATCCCCCAGGATCGAGCTGCCTGCTGCCCCGCAGGGTGACACCGGGGCGAGGGCCTGAGGTGACCCTTCAAGGAGGGCAGAGTACAGTGAAACGCTGTGGAGTAATTATAGGAGCTGGGGGTGAAAGATAGGTCTCGTTTTGCTTCTCTTTCACCAGTTTCCTGGGCTTCAGGTTCGGGCAGAACTCTGGGTACCTTGAAGTCCTTTGTTGTGACATGTGAAGGAGTGGGTGAGGCACGGCACTGGTCAGGGGCTGTAAACCAGCAGGCAGCAAAGGGTTCTGGGCAGCTCTACGTGCTCAAACTCACTCAAATTAGACTTCTAAAAGTCAGTCAGTAGATATAAACACACGTAAATATCATTAATAATAACCAGCTGGTTTTATATATTCATCACTGATGCATATCAATCTACAACTCACTTTGATAAGAGTTCTGTTCAGATGAAGTTGTTGTCTGTGGTTATAACCCCTTTTTGAGTGGATTACGGAAATCAAGGTATTCCTTGTAAGTTTAAACTTCATATGGATTGCATCAAAACTGGAGCAAGCCTGTGCAGACTCTAGCTCCTTGGCTGGGGACGTTGTTAAAACAGCATCTGCTTTGTGTCACAGATGTAGCTGCTCTTGCCTGCTGTGACGATGGACAGCGAGGTGCAGAGGGATGGCAGGATCCTGGATCTGATCGATGATGCGTGGAGGGAAGATAAATTGCCCTACGAGGATGTGGCCATCCCTCTGGTAGGTGACTTGCTACTTATCAATCTGAGTTAAGGCTGCTGTGTTCATCACAGTCCATTCCAAGAAAAGGCACAGAGTATTGCTCATGGTGTGGCTAATTTGCACAAGAAGCTCCTGGATCTGACTCCTTCCTTGCTCTATATGCCAGTCATTCCTGTGTGCACAAGGACATGGATGCTTCTGTTCCTTGTCCCCTGACCAGTTGCTGAATCTTCTCAGAACTAGAGTGCCCTTCCCATTGCACTGTTCTGGGTTTGGCATCAGGGAGAAGTGGAATCATCCTTTCTCTCTGCTTCCCTTTTTTGTTCCTGGTGTTTGAGGTTCTTTCCCTCTTGGTTTGGAGAGCAGAGGATGTCTCCCACTGACAATTTCAGCCTTGGTTACACTTTATTTCCACTTCCTGCAATGCCATGAAAAGAAGATGAGATGTTTTCATACTGTTTCAAAGCAGTCTTTTCCAGATACAGTGTTGCTGTTGGCATTCCAGGACAGCAGTGAAGGACTGGTAGGTGCAGCAGAACTCTTGCCTGTGGTGCTGTGTCCAAGGCACAGCACCTCTCCTTCCCTCCAGGGTACAGCTGCAAGGCTGGAGAGGGGCAGCAGGGGAAATACTGCTGCTGATCCCACAGAGCCCAGAGCTGAAGCTTCACATCTCCCACACTGACACCTTTCCTTAGCTATTTTGAAACTTCAGGGAAGTTAGAGGTAGCTGAGGATTTTCCTTCCCCTTTTTCTCTCTGGTACACAAGCTTTACCTCAGGTAGCACAGAAAAAGCAGCCATGGGGATTGTGGGGTGCTGGTTTCTTCCAGCAGAGAGACATTTCCAAATTTGTGACATGGTTCAAGCTTTAGCCCTGCCACCACTGCCTTTTCAGAGAGGGCAAGGAGCAGCTGCACAACTCAAAATCTGTATGTACAGCACACATTTTCCTGCCAAGGGTTTGTCTTGAGGGAAGCATCTTGCAGAAGCATGATTCTCAGCTAGAAGAGCCTAAGCCCTCCTTTGCTTGGGATAACCTTTATTAGGCAAGCTGAGTACCATAAACAGGTTCCTTGTTGACAGTTGCCTTCACTTTGAGCCCAAACATTACTGTTTCTTCCCTTAGAGCCTATCTCATGGCTTACTGTCACATACACATGACAGCCTCAGAGAAGGAAGCCTCACCAACTAACAATAGAAATAAAGGCCTGGCTGTGGATATAAAGATCCCCAGAGATGGGATTGGTTCTGATCACATAGAAAAACCAGCATGAATTCACAGGGGACTTACTCAGGGACATTGCAAAGGAGCAACCAGAATGGCTGTGAAAATGGTATTTGAGCCTGTCCTGAGAATCTCCTCCAGTGCTCACTTGAGACTGTTCTGGGAACTCAAATGGGTTCAAATCATTCACTGTTTTCAAAGCAGAAACATTTTATTTATCTCATGCTGGGATTTCCAGAGGTCTAGAACTCAGAATTCCTGCTCAAATGGTTTCTGGCAGAATAGCACACAGTGTGACTACACCAATACAACAAGACAGAGAACAAATAATAGAAGGAAGGAAAATGAAATCTCAGTTAAGCTTTCCTTCCCCTTGCTGTGCTGTGAGCAGCTCTGTGGCACACCTGGCACGGGGTTCTGGCTTCTGTTGTGGATCCAGCACAACTACACCTGAGTCCAGCATACAGACAGAAAGGACTTCTCCCCTGCCATAGGAAAGTAACATTTTACAGAACCAGTTGTCTGCAGTATTTGAATTCTTGGCAACAGCAGAAGCGGCACATCGCAAACAAACAACGGAATAAATGCATTATTATTTACCTACTTTACATTTGCTGTATATTCTCCCTCACTGCATGTGCAGTCTCGGTATATAGCAAAGCCCCAGGGTCCTGGAAAACAATTTACCTTTCAGATTGAGCACCATATTCAAATGAAAAGAATACTGTTCATGACGAGGCTCAGCAATATTTTTAAGTGGATCAGTATGTCTGATATTTATTGTTCAGATGCACCCTCTGGTCTTGTTTGTGGGATTTTGTATCTATCCATACAAATCATAACAACCTGCTGCTTGCAGGAAGTGTAGTACATGTGGAATGCATTGTACCTGTGTTTCGTTTTCAGAATGAGCTCCCTGAACCAGAGCAAGACAACGGTGGCACCACTGAGTCTGTGAAAGAGCAAGAAATGAAGTGGACAGATTTGGCTCTCCAGTATCTCCATGAAAACGTTCCACCCACGGGAAATTAGTGAATCGGTGGGATTTCGTTCCACAGATGCATGAATGCAACATAAAAATATTTTTTGGCTGACCATTTTTGTCATAAGCTGCCCTAAGGAGGAAACAACATTTTGGAAAATTTTAGATTCCAACAGTGGTTCTGCTCACAACGAAGAGTTTAAACTGCTTCTTTCTTGAATGTGAAATAGCAGGGGCTCTGACATCTCAGAGCCAAGTGCAAAATGTTTCATGCTAATAAGATTATTCATGTTTTCTGTTAAATTGTTCTTAAGTTGGTGCCAATTCTGATCTTAAATATTTTCTACTCATGATTAAAAGTTTTTACTGTCTGAAATTGCAATTGATTTCAAAGCTCACAGTGGGATTATTATCTAGAGTTCAGTGTACAAAACCCAAATAGCTGTGAGTTGTTGCCATCTTTAACAAGAGTGTGCCTGAGGCAGGATGTGTGGGGCAGGTGTGAAAGGTTGGTCAGCAGAATCAAGAGTGGGGACTAACCTGTAAGCACTTGAATTCCTGCTCTCAGGATCCGATGGTGGTGATGGACAGCATTTCCAGTGCTGACATCCTGGGAACATTTGACATCCTGGGAACATTTCCCAATGTGTACAGTGAACAGACAGTCTAATTTATGCTGAAATGTGGTTACTCAAAATTGTGGTCTTCTGAGGGAGGGCTGAGAGTTCCAAGGAAGAACCTGCCAGTCCCAGTGCAGGACCTCTTGACGTGCGAGCCACTCAGATGAGCAACCTCAGATGGGAAATGAAAATCAAAAAAAGTGATGGGGAAAAGAAATTAGTAGGGCTTAGCTTCAGTTCAGGCAACAAATTGTTACCTCTTTTTTATTGAGATGAAAGGCAAGGCCCTCAAGGACCTTATTTTATCTCTGATTCTCAGATGCCTTTTGCAACAGGTAAAAGCCTTCTGTTCTTCATGTTTCACTGTTGGACCAATTCCATCTCACCATTGGCAGAACTTCTTGCTAAGGGAAAATATTTTGACAGAGTTTAGGATTACTGGTAGAGGTGAGAAAGGAGCTGTAAGGAAAACAATGTTTAAATTATATTCTTTTGCCAGTGCAGCAGAAAAAGCACTGTCCTGGAGCTTCCAGATCCACAGATGTTATTTGGTGTCTTTTCTTAGTGTTTATCATCTTCAAAATAACAAGGCCCAGCTTTTGCCTGGGTGATTATCAAATGGGATCACAGCATGTTCAGTGAGACTCACATTGCTGAGCTGCTTGATGCTGAAGAGCTCAAGGTGCTTGTGAAAGAATCATGCTAGACACATGCTCTGCCTCAAGCGTGATCCATGCCTGCACCCGAGGAGCAGCACACACTTGTCTGAACGAAAAGGAGCTGCAGACGGCAGAAAGAGTTAAGGATTAACCTGAGAATTAACAAAGTTAAAAAGCTTAAGTACAGCATGGACCAAAGAACCAGCTATGCCGCTGGGAACTCTTACAGTTCAGCTCTTCATTGGATCATCACTAGGGGAAAGAAAGCAGAGCCTGGATTTAATGAGGTATTTCTCATCCACCCCACATTCCCTTTCCCTGGCCTATGTTAGAAGAATTTGCTAAGAAAACTCCAGGCAAAACTACCACCCAACTTCTATCCAGCAGCCATCCTTGCTCCCTACCTTCTCATCCCTTTACAAACTCCCCACCACCCTCATTTTGCCAATTTTGCCACTATACCTTCCAGCTCCAATTTCAGACTTCCTTTCCTGCCCCTGCCAGTTGTCTTTCCTTGGCAATCTCCTTCCTCCCATCCAGCGAGGAAAGAAAAAGCCTTCCTTATTTGAATTTGAGCTGAATTTATGAGGTTCCAGCAGGTCTGTGAGAAAATGTGGGAATGCCAGTTGTATGAGTGTTATCCAAGACAGCAGTTGCTTGGGAGCCCAGTGGAGAGCCAGACACCTTGTAGTGGTACTTTCCCTTTGTCACAACACAGTGCTGTGCACGTGTCCCCTGCCTGAGGTGGTGACAGAATTTGTAGAAGGGACTCTGGGCCATGGCGCTCAGGAGAGCAGGAAGGACATGGGAGATATTAGGGATCATCATGAAATCTCCAAAGGCAGGGCCCTGTGAAACCAAGCGTCCCTGCCCAGATGCTTATCAGACTTGCAGTGACATCTACAATCTTCCTGACATTCTTGGCAAAAGACAAATAGACAGGCAATAATTTCCTTAGTTTCAACACATGTAGTCAAATAGCTGCTCACAGTGTGATACCAACCCATTTGTGTCTTTGATTAGTCATCCCCCAAGGCAAACTATATTTAAATTAAAGAAACCTGCTAGAATAGAAAGTGCCCCACCTTCTTAAGAAGAAGCTTCATTTGACTGGTCTTCATTTCTTGGCTGGTAACTTCCTCCTTTTACCACACCTACTGTTACTGGCAGAAAAAAAAGCAAGCAAACTGCTGTCAGAGCCAGCAGACACATGCCAGAGAAATTGTGGGATCCTTCAAATCTCTTACCCGTAGAAGTTCCATGTGGAAGTCCATATGCTGAGGCTGTGTGTTGTGTTCATCTACCTTTTGTATGAGGTGAAAACAGGTAAGAACTCAACCATTTGTTTTTAATATTTTTGTCAAATGTAACACATCTTCTGTGCTTTACAGCAACATGAATGTACCTGCCCTCTGTATTTACAGTTACTATACAGGGTTTCTCACTCACACTATTTATTTTGGTAAAGCAAATTATACTGGTTACATGAATGTAGTCAGTTTTAAGAGTTCCAAATGGAAAACCAGAACTATTTTTTATTATCTTTTCCTCCCTTTGCAAACATTTCTCTTATATAAGTACTATCCATCGACACTGAAAATGTAATTCGAAATCTTCAGAGAATAATGATTTCTTCTCAGGGGTGTCATGTATGGCAGAGGCAAAGGATGAATTACCATTTATGAACAATAAGCTCCATTTGATAGCCTCACAGCCCTGCAAGAACAAACCTGTGAAACAATAAACAAATGTACTGCCTTGTGTTAGCATACACATGGGAGCAAGGCAAGTTACAGCTCTCTGCTTTGTAGGGAAAACAAACAGGGTTAAAAAAACCAGTGTTCTTATAAATACTAACTTGTGTTTCATGGAGTCCTCTGGAGCAATCTCAGGGTCGCCTTTTGCTTGGTTTGTTTAATACTCTGTAGGAAATGCAGTCACGAGAAGTGGGAAAAGAGAATGGTGTGAAAAGGCACCGATGAAATGCAGTGAGCTATTGAGGAGCAGTTTAGGAGTGGAGGGCACGCCCTGTCTGTGGAAAAGTGGCGGAAATCTGCACCACTAATGCTCTTGAGATTAATGGTGTGGTAGTGAAGTGTGCTCAAAGGGGGAAAGATATTGCTGATGGTTAAGACCAGTCTTAACCAGTGTGATGACACACGCTGTACAAAGCCCAGGCAAGGTGGCAGGGGCTGGAGGGCCAGAGCTCCTGCAGACAGAGAAGCAGCGACACAGTCACCTGAGCTCCATGCAGGTGTTCACTGGGTGAGCAGCTCTGTGTCCCAAGGACACAGCTGGGACAGCCACACATCCAGCCAAGTGACCACTGACCCACTGAGGTGATCTGTTGGAACTTCCCTTCGCAAGAGGACAGGCTGGTAAAAACCCCAGCTGTTACTTTGTGCAGACAGCTGGGTACCACAGCCCCAAAATGCCACCATGGCAAACCCTGCCTGTCCACAGGATCTACATGAAAGAAAAATCCTCCAAACACCATCTCCTAGAAAGGAATGAGAGACACCAGGGGAATGCAGGCCTTAAGAGCACTGACTGCAGTAAACACCAGGAGTCTGCCTGGGACTGTTCCACTCCCTGCAACACTCCCACCTGGGAGTATATAACTTCAGAATATATATATATATAACATATACCTAAAACTTCGGAACCAAGTTATTCTGAAGATGCCTCCACTGTGCAATAGCACCTTGGAGGCTGATCTCAGGATGGAGACCTAACATGTCCAGCTCCCTGGCAGGTACATGGATTTAACACATTTTTATGCTCCCTGCTACAGGTTCTGGGAGATCAGAACACCTTGCCCAGCAAATCAGTGTTTGCCTCCTATTTTACGTATCAGAAAATGGAGCAGAAGGAGAATGGGGATTGCAGAGGCTGTCTAGCAAGCTAAGGCAGGACTGGGTACTGGGATGCTGGGTTAATGGCCACGTTTGTTCCCCTTTAGTGGAGGGAAGTGATCTGTTGGATGTGGGTTAAGTACAGTGCCAGGGGATAACTTTCTATCTTGTTTATTTGCTTGCAGAGTAAATCTCACTAAGCCACTTGCCCCAGCCATCCTGGAGTTTCAAAGACACTTCCAGCCATTTAGGTAGGAGTCACTGTGCATAGCAGAAGAGTAAAGCCAGGTTAACTGGCCCTCCTCATGTGTCAGTTTTTGAACACATGGTGGATGAGGCTGGGATTGACACCACCTTGCCAGAAGAGAAGCTGGCAGGTTTCCTCCCCTTATTAGCACTGATTTGATTTTGTTAATCAGAACAGAACCAATCTAACAGACCTGGTGCAGATATAACAAGGCTCTTTATACAGTCCCTGTGTTAGGTATCAGCAAATGCTGACCAGCTTTTTGGAAGCACTTCTGTACCAGAAGGTTTGGGCTGTTCTGATGACAAACATAGTGCTCCTCTGGGCAAGCCTCAGCACAGTGAAATACAGAGATACAGGAGATACAGAAACAAATTAAGCAATCTGTGCAATCTTGCACCATATAGAAGTAATTCTTGCCTGGCATTTCTGCCTGTATTGCTGCAGCTTCAGTAGCAGTAAAGATAATTAAAAACACTATAGTGCTACTATACAATAACTAAAACAATGCCTAGTTATTAGTAAAACACACTAAGTTGGATTTTTTAATGCTGCAGTAGCACCTAGAGGACAGTCACTGAGTGAGCTGGTGTGCATGAGCAAAAAATGTTAATTTTTCTTCGCTAGTTACTTTGAGATCTCCACAACAGCAGTGCCACAGAACTCTTGCTGCTGTTTTCCTGGAGCATCTTGGCAGTGTAAGAATGAGCTGAGAGCAGGCTGGCCAGGAGGCAGCCACCCAGGTCACCTTTCCTCTTGGGAGCAGGGCCCAGAATCACACTGCTCCTGGGAGTGCTGGGTGAAGCATTAGAGAGGCAGGACACCCTCCATTCAAAGGCCTCTGATTTCACTGGGCCTGGTGAGGGCTCATTTCCCACCACTCCTGTCACACCATTCACTCTGGGAAATGTTACATTCCTATGTTACCATAGGCTTTATACAGGAAGGACTCCATGGATTTCAGATGTTAAAATTTATTTCTGAATTTATGGTAGCAATTAAAAATATTCAGTTGGACTTAACTGCAACATCCTTTAGCCTATTAAATTTTATTTCTGGAGCTCCTGGGGCTTCTACAAAATAATTAGCAGAACTGTGGCAACTGAGGAGATTGTTTTATGTGCTGGGCACATAGCATTTATATCACTCTCATGCTCCTGATTTCCTGAGAAGGAGAACAGGGAAAGTTGCTCCTAGAAACTGTAAGAGTTTCATCATTCAGAAATTAAAGTGCACAGAGCATTGGAGATTTGCTACAGCATAATTAACTAACAGCTGCAGGTTTTCTAAACCCTGCTACCTACTGCATAGTCCTTTAAGCAACAAAGATCAGGAAGATTCCTCCTGGAACTGTAGCCTGAACAATTACTGCAGCCCAGGACATATGTGTGAGAGAGACCCTCTCCTCCACAAGGTTCTTCAATAAGATTATGAGGATTTGAGGGAAAGGATAGTGAGCCAGGAAGAGGCTACTAAACCTGGAGGGCCTTCACAAGGAGTGTCTGTCTGGAGAGAGTTATTCCACTCCCTGCCAGTGCCCTGCTGAGACTGCATTGGGCTCTGAAGGCTCAGCTGGTGCTCTGCTGGAAAAGCAAAGAACAAAGACAGGCTTTCCAATGGCACAGGCCATCCCATCGAGCAGTACTTACATAAAATTCAGTTACACTTCAGCTGTGTATAAAGCACAGTCACCATCTCACAGACTCGAGGGTGCCCCATTTTGCAGTCTGGAATACCAGGTGACATCTGCACATACAAATGGAGCATTGAGCTGCCCCTCACCATGGCAAGACTCTCTGCAGCTTGGCAGCCCCAGGCTGGAGGTACAAACCAACCCTGAGGACGCCTGTTTAGCTGAGAACCTGTCCAGAGCACCTGGGTGTGCTCACAAACCAGTACAGCAACCATCTTGCCTGTTGGTCTCCAATACCTTCCTCACACCTGTGAGATTTTTGGACAGAGTCCCTGCTAACTCCCAGCTGCCATAGGAAGCAGGGCTGTGGTGTTTCAAGGAATGCTGCTCCAAAAAGGTGTGATTGGTCTCTTTGTTCCAACACAGCAAGAAAACCTAAGTTCCAAGGTAACTTCAGTCATTAGCATGAAAGAGGAGAGGGAGAGAAGAGACACGAGCAGCGCTGTGCTCAGACAACTCACAGCGCACTTTCCTGCCCTGTGCAGGGTTGGCAGGTACAACAGGCTAAAGAAAACCACTTGGTGCCAAACTCCAATTGCCACTCTGCTCCTTTCAGATCCTCAGGAGACATGTCCTGCCTTCACAGCCCTCAGCTTCGGGAATGCTTTGATAGGGACGGAGCTGAAAGTGAAGCTGCTGCTCTACACCCGGCAGAACCCAACCTGTGCCGAGGAGCTCCACTCAACAGCCTCTAAGTACCTTGATGTGACCAAGAAAACAACCTTCATCATCCATGGGTACCGGCTCACAGGCTCTGCCCCGGTCTGGATCCCTGACCTGGTGCATCTCCTGCTTTCTGTAGAGGACATGAACGTCATCGTCGTGGACTGGAACCAGGGGGCAACGACTCTCATCTACAGCTATGCTTCCAGCAAGTGCAAAAGAGTTGCTGAGATTCTGAAGAAACTTATAGATGAAATGTTGGTAAGTTGGATGCTCACGCTATGACAGTCATCAAGGCACAGTATGTAAAGGGCACAAAGGAAGTGCTTAAACCAGCAGGATGTCTGGGAATAGAAACTCCTAAAAAAGGAATACATTAATTTTTGGAAGTGCATGTGTACTGCAGTGCCAAATCCTACCCTTGGACTTGGTACAATGGTATTTTGGTGCAATATTCAGTTTACACTCCAAGTCTCTACATATCTGGGTACAAAGCTCTCCAGACATGTTTTCCCATACATAGAAACTTTACTTCCATTTCCTGTATATCCAAAGGCAACTCAAGGGGATCAGCTACAGTTCACAGTTCCTCTAAGGTGTTGCACAGGCAATGATGATGCTGGACCCTTAGCATCATAGTGTCTGCTAATTCCTTGCAGGAACCACATCTGGGGCAACTGGAATTTTACTCCTGGGGCCCGTGACTGGCTCCTGTCCACACCTGTAGTCATTTGCCCCAGGAAAATACAACCATTGCCTCAACTGTTCTCATCACAGCTCTCTGAGGTATAGACCACAAACAGGAATGCTGGCTGCTCTGTGACACTGTCAAAGGGGAAATATCTACACAGAGTAGAACACTCTGGGACATGTTACATTCCTTCTCCTAATTTTTTTTTTTTTAATTTTTCAAAAACACATGACCATGAGTACTTTTAAACCTCAGATTGATGGAGCGTCCCTTGACTCCATGCACATGATAGGAGTGAGCCTGGGAGCGCACATCTCAGGCTTTGTGGGACAGATGTTTGATGGCACGCTGGGAAGAATCACAGGTAAGCCCTCCTCCAGCAGCCCTCCTGCCCGAAGGAAGGGCAGCGCGGAGCCGGGGGACACCACGCCCATGGCTTTGTGCCGCAGGCCTGGACCCCGCGGGCCCCTTGTACCGCGGGACGGCGCCGAGCGAGAGGCTGGACCCCACGGACGCGCAGTTTGTCGATGTCATTCACTCCGACACCGACGGTAGGTGACATTCCGTCTCCTTCCTTTCCACGGAAACCCAGAGCTGAGTGGGAGCACGGGGAAGGGGGCAGCAGTGCTGGGATCCTCGCTCCCTTGGCCCAGGAGCACAGCAGGTCCCTCGGGGCGCTGTGCTGCCCACGCTGTCCCCAGCAGTCCCGCAGGAGCTGCTGCTTTATTTGCATTCCAAAACACGCTGCTGACACAGCAGTTTTAACCTGGCCCACGACTTACAAGAACTGACTTAGGCACCAGTGGAGGAGGTCCTGCAGCACAGTCCTGCCAGAGCAGGACACACCAACATCCCACCATGGGATCAGGCTGCATCCGAGCACACAGCATTTCCAGAGCTGGTCCCACAGCTCAATGACTTGCACAGAAAATCAATTACCCCCAGCCATGTTTCCCTGCATGATGCCTCCAGGCTCCATCCCACCTCTTAAGAGCTAAACTTTTCTCTAGGGCAAATCTGGACTCTCCCTCAGCCCTGTCCTTTTCCAGACCCACCAGCCAGAGCAGCAGTGCAATGCCAAGCCCCTCATGCTGCTCCCATGGCCACCCTACCCCTAACACTTGGCTTTCCCACTTAACTGGTGCCTCTCTTCTCCCAGCCCTTCCAGGAAGTCAGGTTTCAGCAGCACAGCAGCAGCCAGGTTTCACATCCCTTTTCCTCTCCTGCACAGAAGTGACACAAACCCCCACATTTTGTACTGTTGCATGCACAGACTTATTTTAGGTACTTGATACCATTGTTAAAATGACCCAGCTGGATCACAACTGTTTGGCATGCTGCCTAAACAGATGGATGGCATTAGTACTCCTGTACAGCCAGGCATCTGAGAGTGAAATAACTACTATTTTTTCCAGTTAGGTTGCTATATTCCCTTCTTGTGCATTTTACAATTTACTATTTCCTCCCTGAGCCCTGGTATTCCCTTTTGTTAGGACTGGGTTATGAAGAAGCACTGGGCCATGTCGACTTCTATCCCAATGGTGGGACCGACCAACCAGGCTGTCCACTGACAATATTTTCTGGTAATTAATCCTGCCCTGAATTGTACAAACCTTGACAAAATATTTCCAATCAGAAAAAGAGGAGAAAGCCAGAGAATCATCATCACTGCTTAGAAAATACATTAAATCCATGCTCTGGGAAAGCCATGGCAGCAACTTCTTCTCAGGACTGGCATGACAGGGGTTTAGCTGATGTGCACCAGGCAGAGATGAGAGTCAGGGTCACCTCTCTGTGCCTCTGTCACAGTGCAAGTGGGACCAATCCTCTATGCAAAAAGTCATCAGGTAGATATGTGCCTTCATTTTGCGACTATGTCCAGAAAATCTCTGAGATTTTTTGTTTCTAATTACCTGTAACACACAAAAGCCCAAGGACTAGCAGTGGCAAGGACCTGTTCAGAAAACAGGTTCGAGGTGAATGTGGAGCAGGCAGTTATCCCAAAGCAAAGGCACCTTCCTTGGCAGTGACAGACAGTGCAGTCTGGAAGGCACAGCCCCAGTCTTGAACAAAAGAAAGCTTTTTTTCCTTTCAGCCTGGCAGCAGAACTGGTTTGATGAAAGCTGTGTGAAGAAGATACCTTACAGAAGGAAATGCAGTATTGTGAACTCAACCCTTATCAGACCCAAGAGAATCTACATAGGAGAGCAGCCTGAGCCAAAATCCCTAGGAAATGAGGCTTCACTCATTTTGCTGCTCATGGAACAACTCGTTTTATTAGTTATGCCTTTCTAAAGAATTTTTTCAACCAAAATGGGAGGTGACATGCAAAGCTAAAAGCAATATCCTGCTGTCAGGCCTGAGCTCAGAGAGGAGAGCACACCAGAGACAGAACTTGATCTATAGTTGGATCCTCTGGAACTGCAGCAACCACACAAACAAATGTTTTTAAAACCAAAAAGACAAGAAGCAAAGCAAAGCAGACACAGGCAGAGCTGAGTGCACTCATAGGGAGAGGCTGCTGCCCACCTACTGTTCTGCCACAGCCCAGTGCAGTTTGTTGGTTCAGATTGGTCAGTGAGTGTCCACTGGTGTGTCCTGTGGGCATTAATCCTGTTTCCCTGAGGCATGAGGATTACTAATGAAATATTTCTTCCCTGTACATGATTAAGGATTGCAGTATTTTAAATGTGACCACCAGAGGTCTGTTTTCCTGTTCCTGTCCTCCCTGACACAGAGCTGCAATATCACCACATACCCATGTGACTCGTACAGGAATTACAGGAATGCCAAATGCACCAGCTGCCAACCCTTCTGGCCCATGCCATGCCCCATCCTAGGTAAGGATCCAGGGAATGTCAATCCATCCTGAATACTGAGCTGCCTGTCGTCGCTGTAACTTGGAGGGTGATGTTTTTTGCTGGGGGACTAACATAACATGGTGCTTTGCAAAAGCACTGCAGTTATTTCCACTGGTTTTTGAGGTCTCTCAGGCCTGCTCCTTGTAATATCACATCATTTTATGATCTAGAACAGAAATCCACAGGTAAAGGATCCAGAACTAGAAAAGCCAAAACTAGACTTGGGATCTTTACACTAAAGTGAGAGAAACAGTAAATTAAAGTCCCTCAGTTGCAGAGTTTGAGGGACAGGGACCTGTTCTTGCTAAAATAAGATTTAAGATAAGTAAATTCCCGGCACCACAAACCCCTCTGTGCTCTAAAAGGAATGGCAATTGGGTGAACAAAGGGAATTCTGGACTTGTCTGCCCCAGCCTGGGTGTGACAGCCCAGCCTCTGGCTGGCAGCTCTGAAATGTTGATGCTAAAACACCTGACACTTCCAGAAAGGAACTGGCAAAGCCAAGGGGATGATTTTCATTCTGCATTGCAAAATGAAATCCTTCTTGACCATGGATAGCAGATGTGGAAAAAGATCAGCTTGAGGGAAGTGCTGAACAGTAACCAGGCTTATTCAGTCCTAAGCCTTTGGAGTACAGGAGGATGTGTGTCAGTGCTACTTGGCAGCTGGCACACAATGCCCTATATCTTAAATACTTCCTTATTTTCAGCCATTTAGTGCCTCATCTACCTGTGCAGTAACTTGGTTTCATTTTCCAACTGTCACCTGCAGGTTATTATGCCCATGAGTGGAAAAGCTATTTAACACAACAGAGCCATCCAGTGACAAGTATGTTTTTCGACACAGCGGACAAAGAGCCATTTTGCAGTAAGTGACTGAGATTTCTGAGGTTATTTTTCTTTCTGCATTGCCTCTGAGCAGAGCTAGTTATTTGCTGGTGGTGTTATAGCCAGCATTTTAGAAACTCCAGTGGCTGCTGGATGAAATTGTGTCCATCTGTGGTTTCCATAACCTTCTTTATCTGCCAACCTGTCCAGTGCTGGGAAAGCCAACTTGCTTACAGTTCTAGGAAATTGGTTGAGAACTTTCAAATTAAGTATAAAAGTTCCCAAATCACATTTCAAAGCAGTACACCATTCTTTTGTGAAAGTAAGAGGTGTGTGGGAATGATAAGAGAGAAAGACAGGCTGTACAGGTGAAAAGGCTAACCTGGAGAAAAGTGAGAGGCACGGGGAGAGGAAAAGAGTCCATGGAAAAAAAGGTTTCAACAAGGTGAAAAGTTTCATCTCATCCCTGTGATTACCAACATACCAGGGCATGGGCTGGGGATATGGCCTGAGCTCCAGTGCTGGTCAGCAAGTGAATTCAGACTCACAGATTAAAGAACAGAAAATTCTGCTCCATGACAGAGATACAGATACAAAGAACAGAAATAGAGGGGTTCAGAAGGGGGACTGAAGAAAGAAAAAACAATCTGGAAGTGAAGGGGGAAGGCAGGCAGTGAAAGGCAGCGTGCTGGGAACTATATAGAGAGGCCATCCTGCATGGATAACCCGTTCTGCAGTGCTCTCCTGACACCTCCTAGTGTTTCTGGTTGAAATCTCTGCAAAGGGAGATGGAGGGCAGGGAGGAGAGAGGGATTTTCAAGATAAACTGCAGGGGTTGTGTCCATCCTCTACCCACAGCTCTGCTCCCAGACAGTGCACAGCCTGGACAGCAGAGTGAGCCCACAAGGTCTAACTCCACTCACTTTCCCCCTCAGTTTATCACTACTTGGTGGACATTATCACATGGAACAAAGGCACCAGGAGAGGCACCTTCAGCATCCTGCTAGCTGATGAAGCTGGGAGGAAGGCAGAATCAAAAGTTCATCCGTAAGTCTTACTGGTCTGACATTTCTAAGTGTTAGTGCATCCCTTGGTACAACTGCATCTGGGAGGAGGTGACACATCCTCTCCCAGTTTCTCTGCTGACACTTGCTAGTGCACATCACTATGGGATTTCCTGGCCCCATGGAATTTCCACAGGCTCCCCCAGCACACAGCCTTGACAGCCCAGCCTTTTGGTTTGGACCCTTCTCTGTCATCCTAAGGACTGACGTGGACAATCTCAGCCAGCAGCACAGCTGCCCTAGGCTTCTGCTAAAGCAGAAGAAAAAACATTTCCCTCTCTTTCCTTCCTCTTCCAGGGAGTTTTCTGTTCTAGTTCCCAGTGCCCAAGACAGCTGGGGATTAATCTGGGCCTGAATATGTCACATCCAAAATCAATTCATTCCACTCAGAGGGACAAATTAATGGTGTTTATGTGACATGCAAATTCCTGATTGATCCCAACTACACTTCAGCCAAACAAGCCTGCACAACTAGTTTTCCCAAGTTTCTCTAAGTGCATATTCCCTCAGGCATATCTGGTATCTGCTTGCACTGGAGCAAGCAGCATCACTCCCACACCAAGGCCAGTGCAGATTTCATGCATATCTCAAGGTGACTCACTGTTCAGGCCTGCACAGACAGCCAGGTACAAATATCACTTGGGTCTAGTCCACTTGGGATCAAAGCAGAATCACAGTGAAAATTCTGGTTGGGGACCAAATGGCATCCAACCTCTGTGTCCCCACTTCCACCCCAAAAAACTGATGGCAGAAGTGGCTGAGCAGGTTGACATCTGGAGACCCAAATTCATACCCATTTCCTGTAAATCGGAAACTAATCAAAGCTCAGGCCTCCTTCCCCAGCCTGTTTCTAATATCACAGTGCCTGTATTAAATCCAGTGCTATTCCCTCAGTGACTCTGACACTCTCATCTGCTTTACCTTTAGAGAAGCTGCCACCTTCCAGCAGTACAAACAAATCACTTTGCTCATTGGGTTTGACGAGGATCTTCAAAATGTGGAAAGAATTTCCTTGACATTTTCCACGGGATCTGTCATTGGCCCAAAATTCAAACTCAGGATTCTCCAAATGAAGTTCCACTCACTGACAAACCCAGAAAGGTGAGCAGATATTTACAAACAATTTGTTGGTGCAGATTGGACAGAAGTAAAGGAATCTCCCAGATTCCTGGCCTGGCTGGGTATATGCAAAAGAATTAGATTTATTTTTTCATTTAGTAATTCTCATACACATATCTTGGGAATAAATTCCTTTTTAATGGAATCCCACAGCTGAATACTTACTTGAACACAGAGGCTGTCTTATTGCACTGGGAACATGTCACATGTGATGTGACTCTGACGTGGCCTGACACCTTAACCTTTGGTCAGGAAAATTACCTTTGAAAAACTGCCCAGGCCTGAACTCTGGGATGAAGGGAAATGCAGCTCTCTGGGAAAAACAGATGTTCAGCCCCAAATACACATTTTATATCCCAGTCAATTTCTATGGCTAGTGAAGCAGAGAGATTAATTTACTCCTGGAATTCCAGCAAGTGGGAGCTGCTGCCTGCTTTGCCCCAAAGCCCTGACTGGTACCACAACATCAGGTACCAGTGATGAGACCCTGCTGATGAGATTTCTATCACCTCATTAACCTCTCTCTGCTTTGCTGTCCTACCCTTAAGCTTCCCACCTCTGCAGGTTGGGAGCTCTGCCTGAGCTCAGCAAGCACAGAATCTCTGATGCTGACCTTTGTGTGCAAGGACACTATGTGGACACCACACTATGCTTTGAGTTTGGGTTAAAATAAGGCTGGAAGATCACAGGGTCAGGAGTGTGAAGCAAAAAGACATATAGAGCTGCAGAACATGTGGTCCCACACCTCCACAGTCACTTCCAGTCCCAGATGCACATTTAGTCTTTTAAAAAGCAGACACAAATGCCCTCATATTTAATCAGAGGACGCCGTCTCTCCCCAAGGAGGGGCTGCCACAGGCCATAAGCACAGTTCAGGACTTTCAACACCTCAACTAATCAGGCATTGCCCCCAGGAGGGATGTCCTGCCCTCTTCTCTGTTGCTCAACCCACTTCACAGGGCTAATGTTTCCCCAGTGAAAGCCCAAGTACTTACTCAGTTTTTTTGGCTGAACTAGCTCCAGACCAGATGTATGTTTGGACCCAGGTCAAAGCAGTGGCAGAACTTCTCATGCCTGGAGGAGGGAAGGGAACAGGCAGGTGAGCTGGAAGGACCATCTTGTTTGGTGGACACAGGTGTGGACTGGCTTAAAGGGAACCACAGACTCTGCAGCCAGTGCCTGTTTGTTTGCTGGGTTTTTTGTGCTCTTTTTCTCCACAAGCAAAAGGTAACATAGAACAGAATGGCAAAACGCTCAAGGTATCCCTGGCTTAAAGCCAACCTCACTTCAGGTGGACCTGGAGCCAGTTCTCTTGAGGAGATGAGTTATTTTATGTAGGCATCCAGCAGGTGGGGAGATGACAGAAAAAAGTGCCGTTTTTTTAACTTTTGGCCGTGTTTTCACACAGACCCCAGCTGTGCCGATACGACCTGGTCCTGCCTGAGAACACCCAGAAAACCTTCAGGCCCATCCCGTGCTGAGGCAGGAGCCGAGTCCCGAGCAGAGACATTTCAGCGCCGTGTGGGACTCACCTGCTGGTCCCGGGCGCCTTCTGTGGGGACCGAGCAGCGGGACCCGCTCCCCACACACAGTGTATAAAGGGCCTGGGGAGTGACAATAAAACCATGGCGGCACGTGGCTTTAAAGCGTGGCTTTAAAAGGGGGATTTAAAGTGTGCGTCCGCGGCTGAGCCGGCTGGGAGCCCTCAAGAGCAGCAGGTCCCAGCACGTCCCGACAGCTCCCACTATCCCCCGGCCGCTCTCTGGGGGCCCCGCCCGCCATCACGGCCCTCCCGCCGGCCCCGCCCCGCGCCTGCGCACCCGGCTCGGGGCGCTGAGGGCGGCAGGGCCGGGCCGGGAGCGCCGGGTTCGCTCCGCTCGGCTCGGTCCGGCGGCGGCGGCGGCCCCGACCCGGGATGTGGCGGCGGCCGGCTGGGCTCCTGCTCGTCTTCGCGGCCGCCACGACCGCGCTGTGGCTGCTGTCGGTGCGGCTGAGCGCGGGGCAGACGCGCAGGTGGGTGTGGGGGGCCGGCGCTGCCCGTGCGTCCCTCCCTGCCCCCGGCGCTGCCCGTGTGTCTCTCCCCTCGCAGGGCGCTGCGATTCCCGGCGGACCTGGAGGAGCTGCGGGATCTGGCCGAGGCGCTGCGGGACTACGAGCGACAGCACCGGGGCGCGGCGCTGGCCCTGTTCTGCGGCGCGTACCTGTACAAGCAGAGTTTCGCCATCCCCGGCTCCAGCCTCCTGGTACGGGGAGGGCGGCGCGGGGCGAAGGCCCGGGGACTCACGGAGCGGGCAGGACGGACCCGACCGGGCCCGCACCTGAGCAGAGTAACCCTTAGTACCAGTACGGGTCGGGGCTGACCTGCTGGAGAGCAGCTCTGCTGGGAAGGATCCGGGAGTGTGGGTGGATAATGTGCCCAGGAAGGTCGGTGGGATCCTGGCGTGCACCGGGAAGAGCATTGGCAGCAGGTCAGGGAGTGATCCTGCCCCTCTGCTCTGCCCTGGTGAGGCACAGCTGGAGTGCCAGGTCCAGATCTGGCTCCTCAGGAAAGAGCCAAGGAGGAGAGGGTCCAGTGGAGGCCACCAAGAGGTGCATCTGGAGCATCTCTCTGATGAGGAGAGACTGGGAGCTGGGCCTGGTTAGTCTGGAGAATACTGAGAGTATTAATTAATGCATATAAATATCTCAAAGGGGTGTCAGAGGATGGTGCCAGACTCTGTTCAGTGGTGCCCAGCAACAGGACAAGGAGCAATGGCCATAAACTAAAATACAAGAAGTTTCACCTCAACAAGAGGAAGAACTTCTTTCCATGGAGGGTGGCAGAGCACTGTGAACAGCTGCCCAAGGGAGGGCACAGTCTTCTCTGGAGACATCCCAAACTCACCTGTTCCTGTGTCACCTGCTCTGGTGACCCTTCCTCGGCAGGGCGTTTGGACTGGATAATCTCCAGAGGTCCTTTCCAACCCTTACAGTTCTGTGGCACTGTGACACACCGTGTCCCCCAGGCCTCACTCCATGTTGTCCCCACAGAATGTCCTGGCTGGAGCACTCTTTGGGCCATGGATGGGGCTGGTGCTGTGCTCAGTGCTCACGTCTGTGGGAGCCACCCTCTGCTACCTGCTCTCTGCAGCTTTTGGCAAGCAGCTCATTGTCCACTTCTTCCCTGAGAAGGTGGCTCTGCTGCAAGGGAAGGTAAGAACTGGCAGTTCTGCTGACACCCACGATGGCCCTGGGCCAGGCTGCTCTTGGGGTGACAGTGAAAACGAGTGTGTGCAGGGGATACATCAGGCCTGCTGAGGGCACAGTCTAGGAGCAGGCTGCTCTCTTGGAGCAAACCTGTTGGCAAAGGGGCTGCCAGCAAAACCCTGGATCCTAAGGAAAAGCAGCTATGAAATGAAGGAGTGTTTGGGAAGCCCCTGTGCTCCAGAACTGCCTCCATCCATCCCATGCTGTGTTGTACACTGGAGGTGGTTCTGCTCTTGACTTCCTGATCTTTTGTTCAGGTGAGATCCCATTTCCACCCCTTCTTTGAAGAGGGCTGGCTCACCATTAGGCTCCCTTACATACATAATATTGCTGCCTTCCCTCAATTCTGAACTGATGTTATGCTGTGGCATGTTAGAAAAAAATTTACTCCAGTATCATGGCCATTTGAATGTTACTACTGTTTGAGGAGCAGGAATGATAAGGAACATTTCTTTTGGCAGGTAGAAGAGAACAGGAGCTGCTTATTTTTCTTCTTGTTGTTCCTGAGGCTGTTCCCCATGACACCAAACTGGTTTCTGAACCTCTCGGCTCCCATTTTAAACATCCCCATATCCCAATTCTTTCTCTCCGTGCTCATTGGTAAGGCCTGGGGACACGGGCTGAGGGGACACTGTGGCACTGCTGCTCTTGGTATCACTGAGCCAGGGACTCTGACCCTTGGTCTGTTTTCTCTGTGCTGCCTTGGGCATTCTGTAGGTGTCCCAAATGCTGCAAATTTCGCCTTACACCTAGTTCTTTCATTACAAGCACAAACCCTGTATCTGTGTAATGGCTGTAAATTGAAACACTGAGTTCCACCTCAACATGAGGAAGAACTTTCCATGGAGGGTGGCAGAGCACTGGAACAGCTGCCCAGGGAGGGCATGGAGTCTCCTTCTCTGGAAACATTCCAAATTCCCCTGGACACATTCCTGTGTCACCTGCTCTGGGTAACCCTGCCTTAGTAAGGGGGGTGGGACCAGATCATCTCCAGAGGTCCTTCCAGCCCTGACAGTTCTGTGATTTCTGTGTCTGGCCTTGGGCATATTTGAGGTAATTTTCCCTAGGGGAGAACTAACAGCTTTTTTCTGCTCTGATTCCTTCAGGCCTTACACCATATAATTTCATCTGTGTGCAGACAGGGGCCATTCTGTCCCAAATCACCTCTCTGGATGCCATCTTCTCCTGGAACACACTGCTCAAGCTGCTGGCCATGGCTGTGGCAGCGCTGATTCCAGGGACCCTCATCAAGAGATACAGCAAGAAACACCTGAAGCTGGATGGGGACAAGCAAGCTCAGACACTCAATGGCAGAAAGAGCTTGTGATGCCTTAGGTTCCCCAGTTTTGGGGTAAAAGCTGCAGGACTCTGTTCCCAGGGGTTTTTTATTCTGCATGGTCTGTGCAACCAAGGACAGTAGCAATTTTTAATCATCCTTCTCATCTCAGAGGAGGTGTCCATTCTTATTTTTAATGAATGTTTATCTGTGCATGTACCTGCACGGAGAGAGAGATACAGGGGCTTTGTGATCACTCAGTTCATTTGCCTGTTTTATTTAAATCAATCTCTTGTGTGCCTGAGGCTGTGGGGAATAAAAGGAGGAGTATTGGCACCCTGTGAGGAAGGCAGACCAGAACCCAGCTGTGGATCACTGGCCAAGCACAACCCTGCAGGCAGTAGGCAGGCCCTGCTCCCTCCAGCTGCAGACAGATTTAGCATTTTTGGCCTGAAATGATGAGCCATGTGCTCCTCTGCTGCAGTGCAGCTGTACAAGCACCAAGTTGAGAAAATACTGGTGTTTGAGGGTGCAGCTGTAGAAGATTCTTGAGTCCCATGTTAAAACCAGCACACCCTGCAGCAAAATGCTTAGGATTTGAGCTGCCTGAATCAGTCATGTCAGAACACTTGAGACAGCTTCTCTGGTCTGCCAGTAGTGGCTGCTACTCCCCATAAAGAATAAAGGGGAAAAGAACAGGAATGGATGTGCCTGACTGGCAGAGATTTGTCCTTGAAAAGCACCTTGAAACCCACACCTTTGGCCCTGTATAACTAGGAGGATTCCAAATAAAGAGGTGGGCTTTGTCCCAGTTGTGGAAAATACAGGATCCCAGAATGATTTGGGTTGGAAGGGATCCTAAAGCCCATCCTGTTTCACCCCTTGTCATGGGCAGGGACACTTCCACTATCCCAGTTTGCTCTAAGCCCCATCCAGCCTGGCCTGGGACGCTTTCAGGCATCCAAGGGCAGCCACAGTTTCTCACAAGTGGACAACTTGTGCCAGGGCCTGACCACCCTCCTTCCCCCAGGATGATACTCTGCTCTTAGGGATTTGCTATTTGCTCTCTCTGAGGAGATCCACTTGGAGGATAAAGTAACCTTCCTGGTATGGAAGGGGGCAGATGGGAGACCCCAGAGCAAGGCTTCATGACATCATCCCAAAGTCCATGAGAACCCATTCCCAGATCACCAGACCAGCCTGCAGCATTGAAGTACACTGGCTTTTTATTCCATGCATTGTTTGCTTTGATAGTCATTCTTGTTTCCATCACTGTACACTGGTCAATACAAAAAAAAAATCAAGTTTGTCTCAGGAATCCACAGAGCAGGGAGGAGGGGATGAACACTACTGGACAGGGCCAAGATGAAATGGGTACTTAACACGACAGTGGGGAGGGTAACATTCAGCTCTGGGAGAAAATCTAGGCTAGTGTTCAGGAGCTGTCAGCAGCCACGAGAACTGGATCAAGGTACTCGGGATGCTGGAAAGGGAACCCACAGTTTACTTCGGCCCTGGAATGCAGTGTTACTACAAGGAGTAAGCAGGCTCACCTACACCTCTCAACCTCAGACCCCACCAGGAGAGGAGGTGCGAGGAACCGCAGCAGAGGTGCCCATACAGCGATGTGGGGACTGTCTGTGCAATCCCAGGGAGGTGTCACTAAGGAAAATCCTACATAACCCCCCCAGAACTGACAGCAGCCATCCCGGGAATGTGGAGGTGCTGAGCCAGCTCTGCCCACACAGCGAGGCCATGGGACATGTGCAGGGGAGGCTGGGTGACACCTCCATGGGCGGGGCAAGGGGCTGCCCTAGTGGCATTCCCAGAGGGATGCAGGGTCGGGGGCAGCGGGTGGGAGCAGCGGCACTGGACTGGAACAGTGCAATGACCCGGGGGTGTGACAATAGAGCTAAATGTGGCAGGCTGGAGGGGGCAGCTCTGCTTGCCCAGGCTGCAGAACAGGCCAGGTTGTCCCCAGGCAAGGATGGGGAGGGATCAGCACACATCCAGGACAACTGGCCCAGAGGGGGCCAAACACAAAAGCTCTGTGAGCCCAGTGGAGCTTCAGCCCATGGTGGAGCCTACAAAGAGACCACAGGTACCCAAATCCCTCTGGAATCTGTTTGTCAGGGACTGGATCACAGGCCGGAGGCCCTGGGCACTATGACAAGCCCGAGCTGGAGGGAGCTCTGCTTTGGGGCTGTTTGTGGGACTGCCCAAGGATACCAGTGCTGCCCACGAGTCTCCCAGAGCCTGCCAAGTCTGAGCAGAGTCTATCAGGGGCACAGAGCTTGACATCCTCTGCTGGGGACACCTGATGGCAGTTCTCCACCTCTCTTTACACCACAAGGTGTTATGTGCACACAGTTCTCCACTGCTAAATTCCCACACCTTGGCCTCCAGCCTCCTGAGTAACCATCCACACCACCAAACCTCCAAACCCCCTCTCACACCACAACAGCAAAGCCCTGGCCCTGCCAGCTCCTCCTGCCACTGGCTGAGAGACAAAGAACATTGGGGAGGAGAAACGAAGGGTGGGAAGAGAGAAGGAAGGAGCCAGGAAAGAGCCTCACTCCTCACAGCGTTCTGCCTCTGCCCAGAGCAGGGTGAGCAGGTCACTCCCTCTCCAGGAGCTTGTTTGGTCCTGCCCGGGTGGTCCACTACATGGACCCAACTGTCCAGGCCAACTGCCCTCCTCCCTGATGTTGTTTGGCCAGGGAAATCTTGTCATGGTTATTTACTTTGTGATCAATTCAAAAGCCCCTCACTCCCTGACCATCCTTCCCACATTCCCACCAGTTCAGTGGCTGCCGACCATCAGCAACGTGAGCAAACTGCAGCTGTGCCCACAAGGAACCTGACTGCATCCATCCACCCCTCTCTGTTCTCTGCCCTGGAGTAACAGCATCCCTGGAAATCACGAGAGGCAGCAACTCCTGACAGCCACTGAGCCCAGCTCTGCTCCCACCCCTCTGGCGAGCAGGGAGAAGGTAACGTCACACACAGAGATTACAATTGTGCTAGCGGTGAAGCCAACCTTCTGATCTACAGAAATGATAATAAATAATAAAATAACATCATAACTTAAGATCTGTCTGTAGTCCAGCTACAAAAATTTAAAAATATGGGATAATTTAACTCATACAATACTGCTCTCTGTATAAGTAAGACATTTTCCTTCACTTTGCCATGAGGCTATAAATTACCACAGTTAAGTTCAAACCAATATTTTAACATAAAATGTAAACAAACAAAGCAACAGAAGTACCTGTCCATGGTCCATTCCTGCCGTTCACCTCTGGCTGGCCTTGCCAGCCAGCACACTGGGAAGGGCAGAGGGAGAGCTCTTGCAGGGGGACATCAACTAAGGAAGGGGGGGGGGAAACGTGCTCTATCATTTTGTTCTCTTTCAATATTGTTTTAGAAGAGTAGTGTTTGAAGGGAAGGCACTATGAGTTCTATCAGAAAACAAATTTTTCTCATCTGCCAATGCCTCGGCCTGTCACATACCAGTACTATCCTCACTTGCACCTGCAGAGTTTCAGCTTGGAGGAGAAACAGAGGCCCTGAGGCACACTGAGACACAGCAGTGCCACGGCCACGTCAAGATTCCCTGCACAAGGCCTGCCATGAAGGGCAGGCAGCTGCTAATGCTTCCAAGAATGTACAGTGAATAAGGAGACAGAGCAGGGCTGATGCTCTTAGCCAGGCCAGTGATTCCCAGTCTTCCCCCTCAACACACAGCCCTCTGCTGGTTCTCGATGCTGCTGTAGGTGAGAGGCTGCTTCTCCCAGTCCACTCCAGGCGTCTCCAGCGTCCTCCCCAGAAGTGCTCGGGCTCTGCGGAATGTGCTTTCCACGCTTTGCAAGTCCTTGCTCGGCCAAAACTGAGATGATTGATTTCTTTGACTGACTGAAACAGACAGGAGGTAAGAGGAGGAAGTAAACTGGGAAATGGCACACTGCATCTGAGAGAGGTTTCCCTGCTCAGCTGGAGGTTGACACTCCCAGAGTGAAGCAAGGACGGTGGTAAGAAGTGCTCTGATACCAATTCTCAAGAGGACGAGGTTAGAATACATTTGTAGGATCTCACAACAAAATGCTGATTAAAAAAAGAAACTAAAAATCCTTAAAATAAAACCCATCATTACATTCCTGGGGATGTATCGACTCAGAAGACCCTGGTTGTTAGCACCTCAGTACCAGTTTTCTCCAGGAACATGTCCACCTTCTGATTAAAAATGACCCAGCTGGTTATACTGAAAACACTTTGTTCACAGGTGACCCTACAGTCAGGTCTTTTTCTGCTTTTCCTCATTTGATAAGACTGAGTGGTTTAGTTTTCTTGATCTGTTCTCCAATCTTCAGGGCCACGAGGCCTGGTCCCCTGTGCAAGCAGCAAGAGAATCCCCCGCGTCTGTACACAAAGCTGTCCAGGCAGGACTCCCAGGATGTTTCTCCAGAGTGTGCTTGCTTTCTGAACTTTTTTTTTTTTGCAACAAGTCTGTGTGTCTATAAATACAATCCACTCTTTACAGTAAAAAGTGTTAAAATGTCAAAAAAATAAATATCCATGTTACAGTAACTAGATTATTCAATAAAATACATCCCTGCCATTCTTGATTGAAATGCTCAAAGAGAATTAATTTCATTTGGACATTTTCCAGAGATTCGGGTTATTGCAAATCACTCCTGGGGTGGGAAGGAGAAGCATCTTCTCTTCCTGTAAAGTGTGATGAAGGGGAATGAAGTGGAATCTCAGGGAAATCAAAATGCCAGTACCAGGAAGCTTTGGGGGAGATCTGTATTACCAAGTAGCAGAGCTGCAGGGCTTATTGGTCCTGACTGTGGCATCAGAACACTCCCCTTCAGAAGAGTCACAGTCTGATTCTCCAAACTGTGGTGGGTTCTGCAAGACAAAATGAAAGGAGACTTGAGCACCATTCCTGTACTGCACATCACCCACACATCCCAGTCTGTCACAGCAGCCAGGCAAAGGTCACCACCTGCAGAGGAGGAGAGTGGCACACATGGGAGAGGGCACAGCACACGACTGCCCCACCAAAGGTCACTTGTCTCCCCTAAGAGAGGGGACAGGACAGAAATACCTGGTCAGAGCACTCCAAAATACAGGGTTATAAGGAGATCATGCAGCAGGCTCTGCCCTACCCTTCCCAAACACTTGAAAGGCAGAGAAAGGAAGAAAGTCATCCCAGCTTTGTCAGCAAGGCTGCCGATGGATATGTCTGAGGCAGTTTATATCCACTCCATTTCATTATGTATTTTTATCCCACATAAAGCAACTGCAAATCTGATGGGCTCTGATGGACTCATCTTGACCAGCACATTATGTTCAGCTTTGTTTGTGCTACTTTCCCCCACCCACTCTTCTGCCAAGCAGGAGGAAGACTGGGTATTGCAGCAGTTGCTTTGCCACAGTTCGCCTACCACAGCATTTTCTATGCAGTGTTCCAACTTTCTGGCTCTTGGATTCCCTTCCATAACATTTATGTAGTTTTTTTCCAGTGAGTGGAAGGACGAGGGGATAACCAACTCACCTCACAGCTGTGTTCATCTGCACAAAGTTTGCCCAGAGACATCTGAGTCTTGACCCTCCGCACAGCACACTCTTTGTCTGAAAGCCCATCTGACTGCGTGGAGATTTCAATGGGGATCTCTGGAGTCTGGGACAACATGTCCTCCAGCTTCTCAGCCAGCTCATCCTCCAGCTTGGTGGCCAGCTCATCCGGGCTGTTCGAGTGGTCACTCGTGTTCCCCTCCTCTCCATCCGACACAGAGAAGTTCTCAGAACTGAACGTTGAGTAGGACTGGCAGCTACTGATGCAGCGGTGGGGTCTGCAAACAGGGAGAAGTTCGGTGTTCACCTTGGATGACAGTCACAGGGAACTTCCTGGGTGCTGTGTTCACTGCTCTGTTACACCAGGCCTTGTGGACTGCCGTCCACATCCTGGAGCTACAGAATTCTACCCCTTCTGAATGATGTAGTTCAAGACATGCATCTTTAAATTCATCTGTTTTATCTGGTCCTGTCTGATATGTCCATATTAGCTAATCTGCCGTGAAGCGTATTTTTCTTTGACAGTGCATTTTCTTAAAGGAAGGCAAGGCTGTACTGTGGAGTTCTGCTTAATATTTTTATTGAAGACATGGATGAGGGTATTGAGTCTATCATTAGTAAATTTGCAGACGACACTAAGCTGGGAGTGTGTGTGGATCTGTTGGAAGGTAGGAGGGCTCTGCCAAGAGAGCTGGAACAGCTGGATGAATGGGCAGAGTCCAATAAGATGAATTTTAATAAGTCCAAGTGCTAAGTCCTGCATTTTGGCCACAGTAACCCCCTGAAGTGTTATAGGCTGGGGACTGTGGCTGGACAGTGCCAGGCAGAAAGGGACCTGGGGGTGCTGGTCGACATGACCAGCAGTGTGCCCTGGTGGCCAAGAAGGCCAATGACTCCTGGCCTGTATCAGGAATGGTGTGGCCAGCTGGAGCAGGGAGGTCATTCTGCCCCTGTACTGGCACTGGTGAGGGCACACCTCGAGTGCTGTGTCCAGTTCTGTCCCTCAGTTTGGGAAGGACGTTGAGACACTGGAGCACGTCCAGAAGGGGCAACGAGGCTGGTGAGGGGCTGGGAACACAAACCCTGTGAGGAACGACTGAGGGAGCTGGAGCTGTTCAACCTGGAGAAAAGGAGACTCGGGTCACCTCATCACTCTCTACAACTTCCTAAAGGTGGCTGTGGTCAGGTGGGGTTGGTCTCTTTTTCCAAGCAGCAACTCACAGAACAAGAGGACACAGTCTTAAGCTGTGCCAAGGGAAATTTAGGTTAGGAAAAAGTTTTCTATGGAAAGAGTGATAAAGTACAGGAATGGCCTGCCCAGGGAGGTGGTGGAGTCACCATTCCTAGATGCGTTTAAAAAAAGACTGGATGTGGCACTCAGCGCCATGGTTTAGTTGAGGTGTTAGGGCTGGGCTGGACTCAATGGTCTTGGAGGTCTCTTCCAACCCAGGGATTCTGTGAGTTCAAGCTAACTCACCTGGGAATACCTGCATCACCTGGCAGTCATCCCAAAAGCCAGGCAGGATTTAGGATCATCCGCTCAAGAAATAAGCTCACAGTTACTTGACCATGGAAACAGCCTTGTGCCAGGATTCAACAGCAATGGGGCAACATATCAGTAGAGGGAACATGCCAGGAGACCCAGAACTGGGCATCACATGGAATGGGCAATTTGCCCTCCTAATCTTCCAAGTTAGTCAATCACAGAGGAAACAACATCACATAGGAACTGTATGAGTCACATAACTCATTCAGCCCAGCATTCTGTCTTCAACCCCAGGCAGGAAGGAATAATCTGGGACAAGTATGAGACTAGGGTATGCAGACAGAGCCTGCTTTCTCCCAGCATCTCTTCCTGGCTTGTACCATTCAGCAGATCTGACTTCCAAGCGGAAGCTCAAACGCAGATGACAACGCTGATCCATCACCGATGGATCCATATTCTAGAAATTCTGCACTTATGGCTCTTCATGGTCTGATTTCCACAGCACACCTTGACAATGAGCTTCACATCTGAAAATGTTCTGGATGGAAAAAGCACTTCCTTTTGTTCATTTAAAAGCCCTGTTTGCTCCACTGGCTGCCCCTAATGTGAATGTGAAGAATCATTCCTTGTCTATTTTCTCCACATAAATGACAATTTCATGCACCTCCAGTGTTGCCTATTCTCCTGCTAGAGAAACATTTCACATGGGTTTAATCTCTTCTTCTACAGAAACCATCCCTAACCACTCTTGTCACACTTCTCAGTATCTTTGCAAACTTCACTGTGGTCTTTGAGCTGGGGCAATGAAGGAAGCAGTAGGATTTAAGCTTCAGGTGTGCTGCGGATGCACACAACAGGAGACACAGTTTATTTTCTTCTCTGCTCCTCTGAATCAAACCTTTAACCTGGTTGCCTACTGGATCACTCCTGCACTTCAAGCAGCCACTTTCATGAAGCTGCAGCACCAAATCCATGATGTCTTTCCTGAGCACAGGACTATAAATCCTGCTGTTCCCCAGGCTTATGTAGGAACACTCCCTCTAAGTTTTATTTTACAGGCAACACCATCAGATTTGATCCGCTGTTGTCACTTAGCTCTGCAATCTTATCTAAATTCAGCTACAAAGGTGCTGGGCTGGAGTCTTCCCCACTTCAATAACAATTAATAAACAACACTTGGAGTAGCCCACAAAGGGTTCCCACATCCACTAAGTCTGATCCTGGTGAAACAGATGCAGCAGCTCATTTATAGAGGCAGAATAATGTTATCAAGTTATTCTGCCTCTATAAATGTTGTGCTGCAAACAGCCTGCAGGAAAGCCAGCAGGAAAACCATCAGGAAAGCTCTGCTAGAGAGAACATCTCAGTATGGGCTGGAACAACGAGGGGACATGAGGAATCAGCTGAGGGTGGATGGGACACACTGAATTAGATTCTGTTCTTTTGCCAGCACCTTCACCAGTTTCAGTGCTGGTGTGCAGCTGCTGAGAGTTCTCCTCAGTTTTGTCCCACCAAAGACAGATTAGAGTGAATTCACCTTTTACCTTTGTCTACGAGGAAACTCCACTTCACTGTCAACTTCACCCTCTTCCTCTTCTGACGACTCATCCCCACTCTGGCAGAAAACAAGGACAAAAACGGTGTCATATTTGGGGAAGTTCAAACACAGCTGACTCTTGGTCCTCCAGGACAAAGTCACAGCAAAACAGTGCAAAAATCTACAGGCTTCAAGAATCTAGACCAGAAAGCAGCCTGTGAGTCAGGAACACTGACTCAGACCTTGTCTACCGGGAGGTTGTTTCAGACAGCCTCAAGGCTGCTATTCCCAAATCTAGAGTGACTGATGGGAAATACACTGGAGTATTTTAGCAGGTATGGAGTACAGAACGTTCCAGATTCTCACTGAAGCAAATAAAGTAATTAGCATCACATGGAAACCCACATAAATTATGGAGCTGATTTGGCACTCTTGGCTTTACCCTCTTCTACCACACCCCATCAATAGAGCAGAATGGAGGATGACACAGCCTTTGCCAATGGGTTTCATCAACCAGGAGAACTTGGGATTTGTTTCATACCTCAGTGAGCACAGAGCCCTTTATTCTCCTTCTCCCATCCAAATCTACCTCCACACTGTTGTTTTCTTACAGCCTCCTTCTATCCAACCTGTCAGCCCCTCATTCAGATTAAGCCTTTATCTCACCCCATCCCTTGTCTTACAAGGTCCTACATCCCATCATGCTGGGGCCAAACCACACTCTTAGTCTGGTAATTACGCTATTTTCCTTGACTTTTCCAGCCAGGCCATTTTTCTGCTCTTTGAACTCAGACTGGTTCTTACTTCTCTCACCACCTGGACGGAAGCAGGAGGAACAAAGAGCTGTTTCTGTACAACTGTGCCATAACTTCCTTTTTACTCTTGCAAAATCTTCACAAAATACGGGATAACTACGACTTTCAGTGTAGGGGGACAATTTCTGGCAGCTGCAGAAAAAGGGATGTCCTCAAGACCATGGCAAATGGTGAATCTTTGCCCTGAGACACAGTAGCACCAGAGATTCTCAAAGAAACTCTCATGTGATATTACAGAACAATTTAAAGAATGCATTTATCCCTTCCTTTAGAGAAAGGCTTGAAAGCATTTTGAGACTGTTTCAACATCAAAAATTCAGTAGAACAAGATGCAACTCAAACCAATCAGCGAAACTGCACGTTAACTGAACCAGACCCTACCAAAACCACATCTTCAAACCCCAGTGGCTCTGTCCTCACCTTTTGGAGGGATCTTGCTTTGCAGGGCAGCCCTGAGGAAGCCAAGTGCTGGGGAGTGCCCAGGGCAGACACCGCCGTGCCCTGCTCCTCCAGCTTCTCCATGTACTGCGCGCTCTCGTAGAGGGACGCAGGGGACTGGGGGCGGCTCCCCCCTGGTTCGAGAGCCGCCATCTGCGCCTGGCCACTGTCCTCATCCCTGCACTGCAGGCAGGGGTCGTAGGGATCCGCCGGGCAGCACTCCCAGCGCTCGGCCGGGCTGTCCTTGCTGTCCAGGCCGCGGCGGCAGTCGGCCTCCATGGCGGTGGAGATGAGGTCGGGGCTGGAGCCGGACATGCGGCGCTGCGCGTGGTTGCTGAGGGGGCTGCGCAGCGCGGCCGCGGGGCCGAAGTACCGCAGGTTGTTGGCGCAGGTGGCGATGTCCTGCCCGTGGGCGTGCAGCCGCGAGTGCTGCCCGTGGGGACTGTGGCTGGGCTGCTGTGGCGCTCCGGGGACGTGGGGAGGGTGGGGAGGGCCAGGCTGGGGGGCATCGTCTTGCGCGGGCTGGTTTTTCAAGATCCCTGCAAATTCGTTGTAGCTGCCTTTGCTGTTCCCCCGGCGGTGCCGGGGCTTGCTGCGGTACCGGCTTTTGCCACTCAGGGTTGACATCTTGGGACTTCCTGAGACTGGGGAGCCATTGGATGCTGCTTCTGTGCTGGGTATGCCCTCTGACTTCAGTAGATCTGGCCTGGGAGACAAGGAGAAGCAGCAACATGTCAAGCCACAAACAAAGAAGTGACACCAGCTCAAAGCCAGGATGAAGAGGCAGCTGGAGCCAAAAGCACACTCTGCTTCCTAAAATCTATTGGCTGCCCTCCTCTTCAGCTGCTTGACTCCTGCATTTTCCCTGTGATTCTCTCCACTCAACGTCCTTTCTGTTCAGCCCATCCTGCTCTACACTCTCACCTTGCTGTTTTTTCCAATAGCTGTCACACACTCTCCTTTTCCGCTCTTATTTTAATGTTCTCTCCAAAAATAGCTCCCTCTCAGGACCTTGGGGTAGAGAACGGCTCTCACTCTGTGCATGTACAGTGGTGGTGATCAGGCTGCTCATCTAAGAGCCATGTGGGGATATTAATTCAGAAGTGATTACTCACTGGTAATCAGGACTAACTCCTGGAAATCCCCAAAAAAGTAAAGACTAAGACAACTCCTCTAGAAAAAAATAATCTCTCTATCTAAAAGTCATGCAGAAGAGAAATAACTGAAAGGACAGCATGAATTCCCAAATCTCAAATCCCAAATTAATTCCTCAACAATGAATCCATCCTTCCTGAGGCCTGCCTGATTTCCACAATCACTTGCCCTGCTTATTCCCATCCAAGTCAAGGATGATCTTGGACAGTTAGGAATTTGAGAAAACACAAGAGATACCTCCTGTCCAAGCACCATCGTCTACTCAAAAATCACGTGGACCAACAATTCATTCACTCAACCAACACATCCTGTGATTCTGTGGTTCCAGAGGGCTGCCCAGGTGGTAGGGATGGCAGGATTCATCCCTTTCACCTTAAGATAATTAAACAATTATCATTCTGAGGAGCAGACCGGGCTCAAGTGTGAAGCCCCTTTGTCCCACCCTGCATTTCATCAGGCTCAAAGGGAAGGAACTGCTCAGTGGGGAGCTTCCACTGGCTCTGGGACTGGGACTGGGACTGGGTTCAGACTTCTCACCGTTTGGTCTGGCTGCCTGGTTTATGGGACACCCCTTTCCTCTTCATCAACTTCTCCACTGTATTGGGGTGGATTATTGGTCTGACTGGGTGGCGTTTATAAGTCCCAGGGTATTTCTTTTCCACTGCTTGTTCTCTCCTGAAACATCAGGGAAAGAAAAAAAAAAACAGAAAACCACATCAGTTGTGTCTCTCTCCACCTGCTGCTCCCACTGGACAGGAACTGGCTCCGCAGGGAACACACTGTATGCCCAATTGCTCTGCTGGGAAAGGACACAGACACTTCTAAATTCCTTCTGCAGGCATCATGCAGCAAGTACAGGGGCCTGGCACACAGTCCAGGAGCAGCACTGCTGTCCCCTTCACACACGGGCCAAAGGATGCCAGCACCAAATGGCAAGGTGCAAGTCAGTAACCACTGACAGTGGTCTGCAGGAATTCACTGCAAAGGGACCTCTCCCTGCTCACCAGCAATTCTCTAAGCTTTGTGGTTTGTCAGGGGACACTACATGTACAAGTGCCACTATCCAGTTTAGAAATGAACTGGAATTGTGCTGTTTGTGCCCTGCAGTGTGCAGAGTGCAACGTGCACGTCACCATTCCCAGACACTTACTTGATGAGCTCCTTCTCCCGCACCTCCAGCTGCAGCATGATAGCACTGAGCTCCATGTACAGGTTATTGGCTCGCTCCAGCTTCCTCTCGTAGTGCTCACGGATATCTAACGCATGTCTGAAAGGCAGAAAAGGCTTTATTCCAGCCTGACTTCATGGACCAAGAGAAGAGAATGAGGAGAAGTAAAGGTACTTTAGGAAAAGGTCTTTTAAAAGTCAAATTTGCCGGCCGTACTGCACTGAATCCCAGATACAGCTAAAAGTGAATGATGATTAAGAGCCTGACACAGCAATAAATCATGGTATGGTTTAGAAAGTGTTTAACAGCCTTGAAAGAGTGGCAACACTTCTCCCTAGAAAAGTGGCAAAAGCCTCACACACACCCAGGAGCACTCTGGCCAAGCCCTGATCAGCCTCTTTTCACACAGGAGGGGCTAAATCACCCTCTATAGAAACAGGAAAGAAGGCGTGTCTGTATTTCATTAACAGCAGGGTGTCCCCACAACTGCAGTACAGCTGAAAGATGTGGTCACCCAAAGCTCCCTGGGGACAGGGAACTCTGAACAACCACTGTATCAAATGGCCTGGCCAAGGGCCCCTTTGACTCTTCAGATTTGACACAGAACTGCTTCTTAGAGTTTTATGTTTCTCTGTCTACTGTATTTGCAAATTTGTATCACAGGAGGAAACACTTTCCCTCCTTTAAATAAACCTTCTGCTTTCATTTTTAAGTAGGTCTAATCAAAATGCATTTCAGTGGGCTATTCATTTGAAGTACGTTCACTTCTCTGTAATAACTAACCCAAAGAAAGTATCAGGGCAGAGAAAGCTCACAGCCAGCCTCAGGATGGATTTCCCACTAAGATGGATGTCTCTGCTTCAGTGCTGTTATCACAAACACTAATTCTCAGGCAGAAATATTCCCTGGGAAACACACAAGCCTTTTCCACCTTGTCTGGAGCAAACTTTTGAGACTGCCCAAGAACAGTGACACTTCCCACTGCTTCTCTCCAGTTTCCATCAGCCAAGCAGTGCTCATGGCCTAGGCCATGTCCATGGGAATTTTGGTTTCCGGGTTCACAAGGAATTTAGGCTGCCTAAATTTATACCACCAGGAATACTGGGTCCTGTTTTGGGAACCTCAGTACAGTACAGGAGAATAAAAACAGTCAGGGGCTGGAGCAGGAGACCCCATGAGGTCAAACTGAGGGCTCATTTGGCTGGGAAGGCTGGATGGGAAAAGCAAACAGTAAACACAAAAGACTGTGAACAGACCTCAGCTCTTCTCTTCGACGGCGAATCAATTCTTCATCCAGCCGGTGGATACAAGTTCCTTCACTTTTAATTTTCTCAAAATGTTTCTTCACTTCTTCTCTCCATTCAGCCTAGGAAAGCAATTTACTTTTAGGTATTTACAAAGAATTGGGATCTGTAGGTGCACCACAGAAAAACTCTTGGGCAATGTTCTTTTTGTCTGCAGAAAATTATGGCTCTGAGTTGAGAATGTATTTTTGTTAGCTGAATTATTTTGGGTAATGACACTGCAGCACATTTAGTGCCAGCATTTTAAAATGGTATTTACAAATTGTGCTCCAAACAGAGAATTTAAAACATATCTGCATTTTCTAAGATTTTTTTTTAATTCCTAGAGTTCTTTTTGTCCTAAGAGAACATTTTCTTTACTCCTGGCAGTGAAAGTAAGTAGAAAGGCTCATGATTTTCAAAGCCCCATGATGATGCCTGTCTAGATTGATACTTTATTCGCCCCTTGAAGCCCTGGTTCCTGCAGCAGAAGCCTCAGCTTGGGAAAGCTTGGGCAAAAGATTTTCAAACACCCATCAGGTTGCTCCTCCTCAAGAATCAAACTGAAATCATGGATCCAGACTTTCTCCACTCGATGCACCCTCCAAAATCAGATCCTTGGAGCTAATTCCAGCACTCACAGGCTACAGCCTTTCCCCAGTTACCTGGGATTTGAAGTAGGTTTCCTGAGGAGTAGCCAGCACATCAGCAGAGGCGATGTCCAGGTGCATCAGTGTCTGCCGGAAGGACGGACGGTTCCGGGGCTTGCTCTGCCTGGAACAAAACAGACACAGCCAAGGGTGAGGTGAGGGATGGGCACTGCCAGCTTCTCCTGCCCTTCTGCAGTGAGGGATGGGCACTGCCAGCCTCTCCTGCCTTTCTGAAAGGGTTTCACTAGATCTTATTCTCTGAAACAAGCAGCTGACAGGTTAGAGCAAAGGAGCTTTTTTGGTTTTCTCTTTTGCTGAATACAATTTAATTGTGCTAGAGGTGGTTTGTGATGACCCATTCTCAAGAAACAAAAGAGATGCAAAATTAAACTGAGACTACAGAGTGAAAGATCACAGAAAAGTACAGAAACATTTGCATTTTTGAGAAAAAGGACCAGCACTTGAGTTTCAGGATTGAATCCACCTTGCACAGGGCAAGAGGAGCTTCCTGAGCCTCCTCTCCCCTACCAACCTCCATCCACTAGGTGGGGATACAAGTGTTTGTAGGTGCTCTGCTGTACCAAGCTGCACAAGCTGCCATAGCCCTGCAGCTGCTGCAGCTCAGGGTAAGCAGCCACTGGGAAGGATCCACATATGCTCTGGCCTGTTGTCCCCTTTGTGCCATGGGGAGGATGGCTGGTAAAACCCATGGAGTGGGAAAATGCTGGAAGAGCCCTTACACTGTGTCAAGATGTAATTACAGACAAAGCATCAATGTGGAAACCCAAGACAAAGAACTTCAACTCTAATCTGGTACATGGAGGAAACTGAAAGCATTTTCTCTATCTGAACCTGGAAAATCTGTGTTCCAGACAGAAAGCTCATATTTCTCTTTGTCCAGTCCAAAAGGCAGTTGCTTACAAGGGGTTTTCCAAGTGAAAAAATCAGTTCCCTTCACTCTGGCTTCAAGAAATTTTACCCCCACTTTTCTTCCAGCTCCTTTTGTCTTTCCCCAGAGCCACCTTTTATCCCCTACTTTGCTACAGCAAAGCAACACCCTCTGCAAAGGCTCCTGAAGATGTCCTGGCATCCAGGCCTGATACCACAAGGAAGCAGAATCCAAAATGTTAAAACTTACTGCTCCCAGATAAGTGTGAGAGTACCTAAGAGCCCTCTGCTCTGGGCTCCATATTCCCACCCTGACTTTCACGGGTTTTGTTGGGAGCCAGCCCTAGGTCTGTGCTGTGTGGGGTTCAGGCTCTTACCAGGTTTGCTTCATGAGGATTTTGAAGCCATCTGGGCAGGTGGAAGGGACAGGAAGGTGGAGGCTATTACTGCCCACTCCCCAAATAATGGCTGAAGAGTCCACGTCCTTGTAGGGAATCTCTCCTGTGAGTAGCTCCCACAAAACCACCCCAAATGACCTGATGAAGAAATAAACCAGGATAAATTGAGTTCACAAAGAAGCTGTTAACAGAAACATCTGGAGCTTGAAAGAAAACAGTTTGTTGGGCAAAACAGGGAAATAGGGATGTCTGGTCCAAAACTGCAAGTAGGTGCAACAGTGGTTTTTAACACACCAGGTAACTCCTCTGCTCCAGCACTGGGCTGAGCACAAAACCACACTGGTTTCCACCCACCCTTTCCTGCTTCTTTGTGAGATTTTAAAGATCCTAAAAGCACATTTTCTGTACAGATTAAGTCTTGCTCCTGTTAAATGAAAAGACTCCAAAGTCTACTCTCAGATAGACTTTGGACTGTTCTTGCTGGTAAGAACAGATTGACTACTGCACAGACTGACAAGTGTCTTACAGAGACAACACAACAAAGGTTTTGTGGCTTTTTTACATTTCATTTAACTGGTTTTGTTTTCTTTTCCCTAACCAAAGGCTCCCTCTGCTGTTACCTGTAGTCCCAGGTAAGAGTTTCAAGGTTTGAGACTCAGCACTACAACTACTGCAACACAGAAATTAGGAAACAAATGCTACTTGCATAACTGTCAGTACCAAAAGCACATGAGGTCTCATCTGATATTCCTTTTGTTCTGAAGAAAGGAAGGATAAAGTAAAAAGAAATTAATTTAGAGAACTTAGTCAGGGAAAGAACCTCTTACAAGAATGGAAAGATGTAAGTAAGAAAACTCACTTTGCTTCTCTTTCTCAGTAAAGTTACCAGAAAGAACCAAAACCTTAATTTTTATCAGCAAATATTTGTTTTGTATACAATTATCACCCAATAAAACACCAAAGAAACATCAAACCAGTCAATACAGAGGTAAACAAAATGCTGCTGAGAGCCACCACCACTGTTACTGCACATCAACAACTGGGCTGTGATACAAGTGAGACACAACCATCCCTATTTCCAAGCCAGACATGCCACCTTCCTCTGTGTCCCATTCCTCTGTGGGACACCAACCCAGCCAAGCTGGAGACTACAGCCAGGTGAAAGGTGAGAAGGATGTTTCTGGCTTGTACCAATATCCAGTGATTTTATTAAGTACTGAAGAACTTCTAAGGACAAACTACCAGGTCTGAAACACGATCAGTCAGGAAACAACTTCATGTGAAAAACACTGCACTTTCAAAGCCCATTGGCTTCAAATAATGTGTAAAAAAAAGAAGTGACAAACAAGGAGAATTTTAATATTTCTTGCCTCAAAATCCCTTTTTTGTGGGCTGCAGGAAAGCAGGGATCCAGGAGGTTGGACAAACTACCAGGGAAAGCTCATCTGGTTTCATATTTGTTATGACTAAGAACTGACAAAGGATTTCCAAGACTCTTGATAAGATTATAGATTTATTTTTCTGCATGCTGTTAGAGCTGAGAGAGAGCAGACATATAAGCAGCTCAGGAACTGTTCTCATTTGTTGGCAACACTCATGAACATCATTTTTATTCATCAGGGAGGAATGGATGGCAAGGGAGAGTCTGAGCAATCACCAATGTTGAGAACTCCAGAGGAACTGGCACCAAAGAGCGACACCTCCAAATCACTGAGGGAAGGAGCAGAGGTTTTATTGGACAGGATGTTCTGTGAAATATTCCTGAACATAAACCATTCTAAAGGACAGAAAGCTGAGGGTGGAAATCCAGCACTGCTCATCCTCACAATCCTGTGATTCAAAGGGAGGGGTTCAGCAGACAAATGCTGGGTGTGCTTTCTTTCCAAAACAACCCAAGTGTTCCTCCCAGAGGAGCCGGCTGTTCTGTGACCTGGACATCCAAAATAAACACACAGGACACCGTGGGCACAAGAGCAGCTGCACACCACAGGTAACATCACCTTCCCTGCAGGAAATCTTGCCCTTCAGGTCAAGCTCAGGCCCATGCTAGAACTCCAGCAGCAGCTCCTGACTCCACTGCATCCTGGACCACCCACAGCTTTCTCCAGCAGCTCCCTGCCCTGCCAGGGAAGGGACAGCTTCTGAAGCTGAAAAACCACAGGAAGCAAAATCCCTCCCGGCTGTAAAGCAGGGAGAAGGGCTGCTGACATTTAATATGCAGAAATAATGAGGCAGAAACAGAGATGCAGTTCCCTTGAGGGCTCTGAAACCTGTGGAGAGGCTTCCCAAAGGAACTCAAAGGCCAAGCCCTCTCAAGCATTTTTAATAGCATAGAGACCGAACCATTCCTTGTGTTCCTCTGGACACAGAGCATGTTCCACATCAATGGAAACAGGTTCCGAAACTCTAACAACCTATCCTGGTTTCCTCCCTGTTGGATCTGGGATTGGATTCACTGGACTGTAATCCTGTGGCTGCCCATACAACCACTAGCCTGGTATGCAGGAGGAACAAGGGGTAGGGAGCAGAGCAGGGGCCTCCCCACAGCTCCAGTGTGGCCCTGAAGAGGGCCAGAGACAATGGAAAAACCACCCTGGCTGTGGAGGCTGCTGAGGGGGCCCTGAGCACAGCACTGGGAGACAGCTCTGGGCTGATAACAACACAGGGAAGAATTTCTGCATTTGCTTCCTGCAAGACAGACTGCACTGAGCCTTAGCTGGAAGCTGCAGGTCAGCCCCCAGCCAGCACAGCTGTGTCATTTCCCTTTCCATCAGAGCCCACCAAAGCTCAGGGCACCAGGCAGAATGAGAAAGGAACAGCCCACCACAGAGCAAGCCGTGCTAAAGCACAGGATGAGGAAAGGACATGGGAAGTGCTGGGAAGCCAAGGGGCTGAACAGAAGGTGAAGGTACCTGACCATGAACAGGACTCACCAGATGTCCACCTTCTCGGAGACGGGCTCGTTCCGGATCACCTCCGGGGCCATCCACGCCACGGTCCCCGCAAAGGACATTTTGGTACTTTTATCGCTGAGCTCTTTAGACGTACCAAAATCTGAAATCTTTACTGCATCCGTGTGTGTAACCAAAACACTGGAGAAGGGAAAAAAAAAGGAGTCACCATTTTGTGATTTTTCTTGCATCACAACATTCAGTGGAGTAAATCCCTTCTTAATCAACACAACCTGTTGGTGAGGCCACACTGCTCACAAGTGCAGTACAAAAGAAAAGATTTTGTATTTTCCCCAAAAAAAGCTCTCACTCTTTTTGGGTGGTTGTGTTTTGTGCCTTAAATGTATTTCTTAATGCTACGAGTCAAAAATCAATCTCAATAAAACTGGAAATTCACAAGTAACTAAGGATCCAGAGGCAAAGCTGTACCTTAAACTGTGCTGTAAATCATCTGAAAGCATTATCTTAATGCACTGTCACAGACTAAAGAAGTAATAAACATCTAGGGAATAAGAATATAAAGAAGCCAGAACATTTTAGTCAGAAAGCAACAGAGAAATAAGGAAGACACATTCCAGAAAACCAAGGAAATAACAGGAGAAGAAGAAGGAAAAACAAAAAGGCAGGAGGCAACAGAATATCCCACTTTCCAAGAAGACCAGATATCGTCAAATCACTAAATATTTCCTGACTGCTATTTATCATGGAAGATAAAGGTAAAATTTCCACTCTTGTTAAGTGGCAACAAATTGCAATAGTTACATTCTCATCAGTTTTGAGTCAACATGGGGGAAAAAACAGCAGAGCCTTTTGACCAAACTTTAAACTATTTCTCAAGAAAAGGAAGAAATAGCCCCAGCTGGGGGATGTTTAAGCATCTGAGACTCACTTTGATGACCTGAAGAACCACAGCCTCAGGGATGTTTAACTTTGGTGACTTGAGAAACCCAAACTAAGGGATGTTTAAGCAGCTGCGACTCACTTTGGTGACTTGAGGTCTCGATGGATGATTTTGTGGAGGTGCAGGTAGTTCATGCCACTGGCAATCCCCGTGGACCAGTCCACCAGCAGGCGCGGGGTGACCTTCCTGCCGGCCCGCAGGACCTCGTAGAGCTGCCCGTGGGCACAGTATTCCATGATGATGCAGTAGCACGGGGCCTGCGTGCAAACTCCCCTGTCAAAGAGAACACACAGTGAGGAGCAGCACACAGACAACTGGACAGGAAGGGTGACCACCACTTTGTTCTAGACACAGCTCAGCTCCTGGATTGTAAAAACCTTCCCAGAGAACTTGAGCTCTTGCCTGGACAAAGCTCCTGACAAGGGTCACAACCTACTTGAAGGCGATAATGTTGGGGTGCTTGAGCTTCCGCAGGTGCTTGATGTCGGTCTCGTTCTGATCCCTCACTTTCTTGATGGCCACCTCCTCGGCCCGGAACTTCCCCAGGAAGACAGCTCCCTGTGCTCCGCTGCCCAGCCACTGCAGCTCCGAGATCTCCTCGAACGGCACCTCCCACGTGTCTGGGCACAGGTGAAAAAACGGGATAAGGGAAGAGGTCAAGGCCATGAAAACTGTCAGAGCACACCAGGGCAGCACCTGCCACCTCCTGCACCACAGGGTGGGCTTTTCTGGAGGGAGTAGGTGACATCTTCTCCTGGCACAGCAGGCGTACACCACATGTGCTCAGCTCCAACAACCCTTTCAACCATCCCAGCCACCTCCAGCCTGCTCATTCCCATCCTTCCAGCTGCTTTTTCACCATCCTGCTAACCACTTGTGTGAGCCACTCCAGCTTGGCAGGCAGCAATTTACCATACCAAGGACTCTGGACTGGCAATTTTGGGAGGGGATCCTCTACCCCCCAACGCTGAACAGAGTGCATGGCTCCATTGAAAAGCATAAATTAGAAGCAACATTTAACATTCACAAGTGATATAAAAATATTGAGGGTCTTTTTCACTCTCTGAAATAAACAAAAATAGGAAATAAAAGTCAGAGGTGGCAGGCTGTAAAACACAGAGCAGCAACCACCAAGATAGGCAACACAAAGCACATCAGCCACCAGCAGCAGGCACAGAAATAAGTCCTTTCCACACCAACATCGTGTATATCAATGTCAAACAGGCAAAACAACCTTAAGCAATTCCTCCTCTTCGGTACCCACACACATTTGTAGGGATAATGCTGGAGTGGTCCAGTGGCACTGCATAAACTGCTTCAAGAGAGCTGCACCCATCAGAACAGAAAGCCCCATTCCCTGTCAGTCACCTTGAAATTACCTTAAATCTCACAAACAGCAGGATAAAAGGCAGGCAATTGTTTATTTACTGTAATTCAGTAAAGATCTACGTTTGGAGAATAAATTATTTAGCAGCAAACTCAACAAGTAACCCACTGATTTCTGAAGTAAAAGGAAGTCACACCTGTACAGATCTCTGTTTCAGATGACTACAAAGGTGAGTCCTCCTCTCATCCAGACTCCGAGCCTTTGGGATGTTCCCGGGGCTGCAGCTGGGATTATGCCAAAGTGTCCATTCTAGATACTGTTATCACTGAAGGGAAACTTGTATATCCTGCCTGCCTGTTCAAAGCTTTCCCTGGGATCATCCCTGCCACAGGCAGGCAGTGGCTGCTGTCTCCTGTTGAGCAAGCGCTCCCCAGGCACGGCCACAGAAAACAGCTCTCCCCCAGAGCCAGACCCCAGCACTCCTTCTACTCACTGAACTAAAAACAAAAACATTGCTCACCCACAGAAGAAACTCCCCCTGCCTTGGCAGGGCAGAGTTCAACCCCTAGCACATGTTCCTTCCCAGACACAAGGCTGTTTTCTATACTCATGCATCTGGTCCCAGCTCTGAACATAAACTGGCATTTAAGTCTTTGGACATTTAAACACTAAAAGATTTTAAATTTTAAAAAATCATATAATTAACAAAATGAATTCATTCATTAATAATTAAATGAAGAAAATTTGTATTTCTATTTAATTCACACATGCATCACTTCTGAAAGGAGGTGGCACATAGAGGTGATTTTTGTGCATGTTGTTGAACAGTATTTTTATATGGGCAACATCAAAACTACTCTGTTGTACTGAAATAGCTGTTTCTTTCCATAGATTCATGGAATGGACTGGGTGGAAGTGATCTAAAAGCCCATCCTGTCCCACCCCCTGCCATGGGCAGGGACACCTTCCACTGTCCCAGGTTGCTCCAAGCCCTGTCCAACGTGGCCTTGGACACTTCCAGGGATGGGGCAGCCACAGCTCCTCTGGGCAACCTCTGCCAGGGCCTTACCACCCTCACAGGTAAGAACTTCTCCCCAGTATCCCATCTATCCCTGCCCTCTGAGAATGGAAAGATATTCCCCAATGTCCAAAGTCTCTTTCCATCCTTACCTGTGGGAAGTCTGTCTTTCCTGTATAGGACACAGAACACTGCCATTCATTTCCATGAAGCATCTACAGAGTTTGTGAGTACTAATGGATAACTGTATCACCTTGGAACCCTAGTTTGCTCTTAATATTCCCTATCAGGTAATATTACTTTCCTTTAATATTCCCTCTGCAATGGCAAAGGCTGAGAGAGGTTGTAAACAAAGTAAGCAAAAGTTCATGTGGTTCTTTCTGCAAAGTCATCTCGTGTTTGTTTAGGAACACAGATGCTCTCCCATATCCCATTTGCATCCTGACTGTCAGGGCCACAATTCAGGAAAGAGGTTTCAGTGTAGTGACAGTGAAATATCCCACATCTTTGGGAATATCAAGAAGAACAAAGAGCCAAACCATAGGTAACATACAGTGCAGTAGTCAGACTCTTCTGGGCCTTAAGAATCCAGTGGGATACTTCCCCTAAATAAATTAAAGTGTAATAGCAGCAGGAATTGCGCAAGAACTCGCGTTTCTGAGGTGATTAAGAACCACTTGAGTAGAATGATGAGAATCTGTTTCCCATGGGGAAGAAACGCAGGAGCAGCCTGAGCCATTGAACCAATCTATTTGGAGGAAGTTTTTCCCAGCACTGGCTGCTCTCCAGCACTGGCACTGTGACAAGAAGCATCTTTGGTTTCCTCAGACCCCCTCAACACAAGCACCCTCCAACAGGCACCTTGCTCTCCAGGTACACACAAAAACTCTCACAATGATGGTAAACACACAACTCCTGAAAGGGAAGGTGAAAGCAGCTCCTGGAGACAGCTTCTTAATCCAAAGGAAATGGCTGGGAAGTTTAATGAGTCTCTAAGAAACACAAACAAGTCTTGCTTTAAAGTGCTGGAGTCCCCACAACCCCAATTAAATAACTGGTAGATGCAAATCAAAGAACTGAGTGTGTCTCCCTGAAAGCACTCACCAACAGCCTTTAGAAATCAGGGTAAACAACTGGAAAAACATAGCAGGGAGGGATTTTATGGGTCAAACCCCCAGATAACCAGCTGGCACTGAACAATACAAAAGCAAACATTCCTTGCAGGAAGGACTCCTCACCAAGCAGCAACTGGCATCACTTTATCAACCAGCACAGAGCCTGTGGCAGCTCCCAGCTGACCAACGCTCTGCCCAGCCCATGTCCTGCAGGGAAGAACAGGCAAACCCCATTGTGGACCATTTGGGTGTCAGAAAGGACACTCAAGCAGTAATTTGAACAAGAAGATAATGCAGAATCATGTAAAAGCTGATCTTATCTTTTCCCTCTTTCACCAAGTCACAAGCCAAAGCCCCACAGGCAATATGGGCTCAAGGACATGAAACCTACTTGTCTTTTACTACTTACAACCACACCAGCACCACCATGTCCCAAAGAATGGGCCTGCAGGACAGCCAAAGCAGGTGGGCAGGGATACCAGGGAGCATCAAAAAGTACCACAAAGCACCTGCAGGCTACGTTAAATGGTTTGGGTTGGAAGGGATCTTAAAACCCATTCCCTTCTACCCCCTGCCATGGACATGGACACCTTCCACCCTCCCAGGTTGCTCCAAGCCCCATCCAGGCTGGCCTTGGACACTTCAGGGATCCAGGGGCAGCCACAGCTGCTCTGGGCACCCTGTGCCAGGCCTAACCACCCTCACAGGGAAGGATTTCTTTCTAATCTAATCTTAATCTCTCTTCTACTAGTTTAAAACTATTCCCCCTGGCCCTATCACTACCTTCCCACATAAAAAGTCACTCTCCCTATTTTTTATAAGGCCTCTTTAAGTTCTGGAAGGCCACATGGCTGCAGATCCAAACTGGACTTCTACCCCTGTTGTTGATTTAGCCTAACACAAAGGATTAACTCCTGGATGAGGCTGTAAGTAGTTTTCTCATAAAGAAGGGGGAAAAAAATCATCTGCACAGATCCATGGCACCAGCCCAAAGCTGCAAAGCAGCTCCCAGGGAAATGAAAAGCCACCACAATCCTCTCCCTGCTGCTGAAAGAGCCCCAGACATTTCCTCAGCCACACAGCACTTGCACAAACACAATCCATGCATCCTCTGTGCTCTTGCTAAAAGACAGCAAAAATAAAAATAATCACATACATCAGTTACTAAACTGCTGGCTTGTATGTAGCTGATGAAATGCACACAAAGATGATTTTCTGGTAGCAAGAAGCAAGAATGAGATCATCTGGAAAAGAGAACATGAATATTCTCACAAAATCCTCAAGTTTCAGCACAGAAGCAGTTTGGAAAGGTTCATCCTTGGGTAACAGAAGTATAGTACTACCATCAGGGCATCAGATGTCATCAGAACCAGACAACTGAGCAGCAGAAGAAAAAGTAATATTTTTTTAAATCTTCTTTTCAGTCCCCTTTCTAACAGTAAAGACACTAAAAATGCAGCTCAGCCACACGGGCTACATATAGCTGATCCAAATTAATCCTCAGCCTTCTCACATCTGTAGCCAGTTCAAATCTGCCCTTTTAGAAGGGCCTGATGCCAGCAGCAAACAGCAGCATGCCCCTCTGCACCCTGTGCACAGGAACGAGCTCTGTGTGCACCCTCCAGCCCCAGCACTGCTCCCAGCTGCTCCTTCTCATTCGTTGGTGCTTCAATCTTTTAGTTTGGTGAGTTCCATACAAAAGAGAGTGTCCCCTGTGGGTCACCAGAGCACAGATTGCACTGTGGTCTCCAGTGCATCTGCTGGCCCAGTTATCTAGGAAACGGGAACTCTGTCTCACAGGCAGCTCTCCCAAAGCCACCGCTCCGAGGTGACAGGGACACAGCAGTGGGATGGATCAGGGACAGCACTGGGGACAGGTGTGGGACACACGAGAATTGCTGGGAGCGGCCACTGCCACTCGGCCCCTGTGGCCTTTCCTTGGAAATTTTTAGCTTCACTTACAAACACTGAGCATCCAACCCAAAGCACTGTCACACAGACACTGCCCAATGCCTGCTCTGAATGTCATCCGACTGCTCAGAACCCCCTTTTCCTTCACAAGGGAGACTCCTCACCCAGACAGCCCCTTCCAAAACTGTTCACCCTTTGTGCAATCACCCCAGCAGCCTTAACTTCCCAAGGAACTTCCTGTCACTGTTTTTATTTATAGTCTGAACCACACGTGACACACCAAATTTACAACATGCAAACAAAACAGAACCAATTGTGCTAGAGAATTTTAAAACAAGCAAACCCTTGCACAGAGGGCTACTGCCCAGGAGGCACCTGAAATGTAGAGGTACATTTCCTGCTTGCTTATGAACTGGAAACAACTGACTCTAGCAAGTTGATTTCAAGGCAAATTCATCCAACATGTTATTTAACAGCTCTGTTCCCTCATATTAGGAGCTGTTCCCCATCCCTCTGGGGCTTAGATTTGAACCACTCAGACAGGTTTCTGACCTTGTATCTTATAATTTGTCAGTGCCAAAAAGCTATTTGATTACTACTGAGTGATGCTCAAAGGAGACTTTGCCCCATGGTACTGCGGTGGCCAGGCTGTTCCCATTTTCCATAAGCCTCAACCATTTCAGCTCCTTAATTCTAATGACAGCTTGTTCTTTTCCCATCTGCTACCTCCCTCCCCCTGTGCTAGGGGAGAAATCAGACACCAACAGCAGAGCATACTCTGCTCTTTAGCTCTCAGTACCCCCTAAAGATATATATAGAGAGAGATAGATATATAGATATATATGCAGTCAACTGGGACATCACTTATTCCCAAGCTACAGATTTCATATGTATTTATACTCACATACACTTACACATTTACACTTACACATCCAAATGGAAAAGGTATAAATATTGAAGAACATATTTCTGGAAAGACAAGTACTAAAAGATATTTTAAAGAGGAAAATTACTCCTGAATAAAAATAAATAAAAGCCTTTTTAAAAGAAAAGCAATACTCCTGCCATTTGGTGGTCAACTGGGGACAGCTTTCACCTGAAGGTTCTGAAGTGGAAGTGCCTATGTCAGTGTTTTCCAGCTGGCATAAAAAAGCTCCAGAAATTAACACAAGGATTGTACCAAGTACTTCAACACAATTCCTTCTGATCTCCACGCTCAGGCCTTGTCACAGCGGCCCAAGCCATGGGGCTGAACAGGCAGTAGGTCTGACTCCCTCACGAGCTGCCTTTGCCGCACATGTCGGCCGTTGGCTCCATAGTGCAGATTTATCCCTGGAAACCCGTGTCAGGGCTGGACAAGACAAAAACAGCCGCGTGGAGAGCTGGGGAAGAGCCCTGGCTTACTTGCCTCGCCTCACCCCAGAGCAGTGCAGGTGGCTCCCTCTCACCTTGCTGCTGCAGTTTGTAGTCCGTGGAGTAGGCCTTGCCGATGATGTTCCACACAGGCCGCAGGCACCCAAAGAGCCCCTCGAGGAAGCCGCCGCTGCCGCTGCCCGTCCGGTTGAACTGGACCTTCACGTCATCGGTGGCACCGTTGGTGTCCCCGTCCCCCGGGCTGCGGGTGCCCTGCGGGAGGCCCGGCTCGGGCTCGTCCTGCTCCCGCAGCTGCAGCACGCTGTTCTCAAAGTGGTCGCGGGCGTCCTCGCTGATGCTGGTCAGCACGGCCGCCGTGCCCGGGCTGCTGACGCCCTCGAGCAGCTCGGCCGGCAGCGAGCCGCGCTCCCGCACGTCCTCCAGCAGCTCAGGGGACGGCTGGCTCCCGGCTGAGGGGTGCTCGTCAGGGAACCTCCCCAAGTCTTTGTCCTCACAGAACGCTTTGCCGATGGAGCTGGGAGAGGAAGACAGGCTCAGGCGCTCCTGAGTGCTGGCCATGATGCCGTGAGTGTGCATCAAGGAGACGGCCCGAGGGTGTGCTCAGAGCATTTGTAGGACACAACTCACATGTGACACGTGGGCCCAGTAGCTGAAACAAGAGGAAAAAGAACAACTTTCAATTTTTTATTTAAGTATTTTCACTACGTGTGGTTTCACTGAGGTGAGCTGATAATTAACTAGACTTTCCAGACAGCCGCTGATACTTGGTAAATAATTACTGCCCTAAAAGAAATAAATAAATGGTTCCAACAGAAACTCCACTCAGGCAATACTCTCGGTAACCTACTGCAGGAATTGCCCAGTAAACAAACACCACAATTTTAAACAAGAACCTAAAGGTCAAAATTGTGAAAGATTCTTTGCAGAGAGTTCTCATAGCATTATCAGACTGAGGCTGGTCCTGGCTAAGTTGTGGTTTGAGTCCCACCACTGTTCCTGGGCCTGGCACAGCCCACAAGTTCAGGATCCCTCTGCTAATACTCAAGATAAAATGTTAGAGAAACAAAGCCCGGTGATACAGGTACCTTGATTCCACCAAGGGATGGTTTGTGGCTGCTTCCTCAGAGCCCCACTTATGGTCAAAGTTATGACCGTCCGGGACCTGTGATTGACCCTCCCTGTCCATTGTGGCAAGATATGTTCAATTCACTAACCACATCCATGTCACCCTCATAAGCAAGTAGAACTTTGAGAGTTTCTCAAAATTCTCAAAACAGAACAGCAGACCCTCCTTGCTGATCTCCCACCACTGCTCTCCACTTCTCCCCTGCATGAACTTCTGGGATGGTGCACATAAAACAAGAGCTGGGATCCCGTTTAAGAAGTGCCCCCATCTCTTGCTCCATGCTCCACTAAGAGGGCTTTTTTCCACAACCCACGGTGGTGCCACCTTCCCACAGAGCCAGGTTGATGGCTGGGGGTCATGCTGCCAGAGCTGCCCACTGCAAAAATAGTTTTGGGATAGTCCCTTCTGAAAGAAGAGGCTCTAACACTGGGCCACAAGTAATTAAGGGAATTCAGCCTGCAACACGGAACAAAGTCCAGTTTTAAATTCCGTAAGAAGCTAAGAGTGGGGTAAAAAAAAAATGGCCTTAACAGAAAGTATTTCGTTAAAAAGTAAGATCAGTTATAGTGAGTACAAATTTCCAGGCTCTGCAAACAGCCATTGGAAAGGGACAAAGAGGTGGCCAGGTAGGGCACAGCCAATGGCAAGAGAACAGCTCAGTGCCATAACTCCTCAGGATGAGGTCACTGCAGAGAGGAGAGATAAGCCCTTCAGCCCAAAGGATGCAAAGCCCTGGCCTTCAGCCCCTCTCCAGCAGCAAACAGGAACAGCCAGGAACCTGGATTACCTTCCTGTATCCTGCCTGATCACATGGGGTTTGCATAAAAGCCTTATGTAGGTGGTAAACTTTGTTCTTTAAAAGAAACCAAAACAGCAAGTGAGGCAGAGGTTGCAGCACAGCCCACAACAGCAGAGGAGCTGAATGAGACTCATGTGGGAAGCTGGAGAGTTGGTTATCCCTGACCTGCCAGTGACCAGCACTACAATGACCAATTCAGCAGTGTGGGAAGCTGCAGTGTGACCTCAGAGTACAATTACTACTAGCAGCAGTTGTTGTATTATCACAGATTTTGTTATTGATAAGAAGATGCTTTAGACCTGAACAGAATTTCAGAAAAACACGAGGCCAAGCCCAACTCAGTATTCCTGAGCACAGCCCCCACTCATCACCTAAAGTCAGGGACTGACAAGTGATTGTTTAAACAGGACAACCACTGTTCCTACAGAGAAATCTGCTTTTTGTAACACAGAATATTAAGCAATGCAAATAAAACATCAGCCAGGTATCCTGCAAGAAACTCAGATGTAAAGGCTAGAATTTGAGGTAATAGGGTCCCAAAATACCTCAAATTTAAGCCTTGGGAAGTGCATTAAGGATTAAATCAGACTTGGAGGATAAAATAACTTTGCTGTTATGTGACTCTCAAGAGTACACTACTACAGTGTAAGGTTGTGCTTTTATATTTTTACAGTTTTCTGCCTCTGGAATGTTTGATTGTGGAGGTTTAACAGGGAATGAACAGCTTTTCACTACACAGCTTGGCCAAGAACTAAGTCCCAGACTCAGGGATATGAGGTCTGTTTTCCCAGATCAAATTGCCTTCTCCAGCACTGAGATGTTTCAAATAAAAAAAGCCTTTAGGTACAGTGTCCTGCCACTTTACATGCCCCTTTGTGTGCTTCATGGGGAGAGAAGGCATATAAAAGTTATGGAATTATTTTCAAACTGGCATGACACAGCCTTATTTAGGCCCTTACATAAGCAGCCTGATTTTCAGAGGTGTAGCAAACTCATTGTTTGGAGAGCATGAAACAGCAGCACTTCTTCTAAAACAGCTTCGTGTCAAGCCAACTTGAAGCAAAGTGGTGCAGAACCCCTGGGAGAGGGAGAAGGTGGTTTCTGCCACACCACATCAGTGCTGACTTGTCAGGGAAATAAATGTTTTTAATTCTCTTCTATTGCAGTAAATTCTGCAACGTGCAACCTCTTACCTTAGCAAAATGTGATTTAATCCAATGAAATTAAGTTGGTTTGGATCTCACAATCTCTTCAAACAAAGGAAGAAGAGCATTTTCCCAGTTTTATTGTCATGCCACCACTATTCTTTTAGTCATAGTACCAAAAGGCTGAGATGTTTCATTTTGAACTCTTCCCAATAAAATAAAAGGCAAAGAAAAAGCATTTTCTTGAAAGTTTTAGATTCCATTATATCCAGACTGCCATTCAGGATGTATTCATAAGGGCATGTAGTGACAGGACAAGGTGGAATGGCCTTCAGCTGAAGGACGACAGGTTTAGTTTAGATATTAGGAAGAAATGGCTCCATGTGAGGGTGGGGAGGCCCTGGCAAAGGCTGCCCCAGCCCTGGCAGTGTCCAAGGCGAGGCTGGACAAGGCTTGGAGCAACCTGGGATTGTGGAAGGTGTCCCTGCCCATGGCAGGGGGTGGAACAAGACGATTTTTCAAGTCCCTTCCAACACAAACCAGCCTGGGATCCCATGTCTGTGATCTGCATGTGCATCATTAGCTTTTCCAGGGAAAGGCTTAGCCAAGGGCTGTGCTATTTCTATCTGAGTGATGCTCCTGCTGCAGCAGCCTCACAGTCAATAGCTGGAAGCTCCATGTGTGGGAGGATTGTGCATATTTAAGAGATTGAGTTTTCAAAGTGCTGCTGCACACACAAACTTGAAGGCAGACCCTCGGATTTGAACTGTTTTGATGAGTTCATGCACTCTGCACTAACAAATTTCTCTTCTGTCTGGAAGGAGATTTGAGGCTCGGTGTAATTTTGTACCATCACAACTTCTCATAAATGACTCCATTTTCCATGCAAAGTATTTTTTCCAGGCAAAATCCCACTGCCCCCAGACAAGAAGAGCATGAAATGCTTCTCTTCTCAGAAGAGTGAGGCTGCACCTCAACATGTCAGACAGCCCAAAATTCAGTTTGAAACTATAGAAAAGTGAGAGTTCACCTGAATCACCAAGTGGGTGAATCAGCTCCCAAGGCACATTCTCACCTTGCCTGATATTGTGCCTGTCCCTGGAAACAGCCACCCAGGAAGTGTATTGACACTCCCCAGAGCAACCAAAGCATGTGGCTGCCTATACAAGTTCAATATTCATAAGAGTGTCAAAGAAATGCTCAGGTTTGCAGCTGAGTTAAGCCAATGCCTTGCATGAGCCATTATTGAAGTTTCTCCTTTAAAGACCTATGCTAAAAATTGAGTGGCAAATCAGACAACACACAAACCAAACCAAACCCAACAAAAAGTCAGTGTGCTGAAAAGGTGGTGTAAGCACAGAGGCCACCACTCAGTCTCGTGACAGCCCAAGTCTCCAGTAACATTAAGTTTCCTTCCTTGAACGTTATTTCTACCTTAGCAAGTGAAGCATAATCTCTGCTTGCACTTCCACCATGCAAAGGGAATAAAAGCAATTGTCTGATCCATGTTTAGGAGCTGAAACAGAGCTGCTGGCAGAAATTATCCAGCTGTCCACAAACAGAGGACATTCCTGCCCAGATCACTACTTACAGCCAAGCCCTGTAGTCCCCTTGCTTTTTCCTGGCGCTCAGTGTGATTTCCTCCTGGCTGCAGTGGGCACAACAAGGTGACTACACATTTTCTCACTAATAACATGACTGGAATTTGTGTGTATCATTTCAACTAGTGGCTTGTGACAATGCTTTAAAAACGTTCTAAAATCTAACAAAACCACAAGAAGTGTGTCTATAAGGCCATCATGTTCTCCTGCTCCTTGTGACTCTCTCTCAGATTCCAAAGGGAATTTTTACAACAGATTGATGCACAGTCCTCTCCCATTGTTGTACAACTCCAGCACAGGAATGACTGAGGGCTGCTGAATTGGCAAGTCCCAGAGCTTTTGTTGTCACTTCTGACCTTTGGGGTTTGAACCATGTGGTTTTTCTAGACAGGATTTCAACAGACTTTCTTCTCCTGGTCTCCTGATGAAGAAAATGTTACATCAGTAGATCTGATACTCCTGCCACACTTTTTACATTACTCAGAATACGGGCTTGTGTTTTGCATGGTTGCTTTGAAAACAAAAAGTAAAAGCAGATTCATGAATAGAGAATGAGTTACACATCACCAAAAGAAAAACTCTTTGTCTTCCGGAGGGTTGAACTTTTTTTTAAGTTATATTATTACATTAATTATGTTACATTTTAACAAGTTACATTATCTGTTTTGTTACACTGTAAAAAAAGAAATTACACTACCAAGCTTGCCCGTGTTAATTTGGTATAACCCAGCCCAGGCTATGGGCAAACCCTTAACCTAACTATGGAGTAGCCCAAGGCAAAAGCTTGGGTATTTATAAGCCATTGATCTCTTTCTCAAGACACACTGCTCCTTCAAGGAAGAACATTTCTTCCTATCTCACACCCACATTAATGCCTAGCCACAACTCAACCTTATCTTTAAATAGTACTATTACACTGCCAAAACAATCAATTGCTGATAAAACAAGTGAAAATTCTTCATCTGACCCAGCTGAGGTTTTCTGTCACTGCAATAGCTCTGTTTATATTTCTGCATATAAACATTTCTCTACAACAAACAGCACTGGGAAAGTGAAGTCTTGTCACACTGGCTTTTTTGTGCTTTACACTGCTCCTTCAGGTGGTCAGATAAACACTACAGTACTTCTGCACCTCCTGCAGAATCCTGACTTGAACATACTTTTACTTCCTCTCTCCAATAAATATTTGGATGCCACCTCAACATAAGACTACTTTCTTCCGCAGACACCATAATCCTCACCTGAGTGATGTGGCAGCAACTGCTTAGGGCTCACAACTATCATAATCATCATCATTTAAAAATATTAATAGAATATTAACAGAGCCATGGGCATCAAGCACGTGACACCATGGACATGTAACTATGTTGTGTGTAGTCTGCATTATCACAACAAAAGCCTGACTTTGTGATGATTTTATTTACTCTTTATTCAATATATTCCATCTATCCAAAAACACGGACACATCAGTTTTGGAAAAGTGTTTTTAGTTGTGATATCTTTTTGTCTGTGGCTTTACCAGTGAGAAAGAGAACCCTGTGTAGCTCTGTGGCCTGAACCCTTTTTGACAATGACAAAAATAGCACCATGTACCAGCCAAGAAATACCCATAATGGCCGAATTCCGGCTCTGTGCAGAGCCAGCTGCAGGTTTGCTTGGCACCTTGCACGTCCCAGGCAAGCCTGGCTGAGGAGAAAGAAGTGGCACCAAGGCTGCAGCAATGGGATGAAGCCAGAGAAGCTCAGGAGGTTCATCCATGCCCCTTTCCTGCTGCAAAGCCAAGGGAGGGGTGTGCAGGCAGCCAGAGCTCTGCCAGCAGTGCCACCAGCTGCCCTGCCCACAGCACACTGAGCTGGGGTCTGTGCCTCAGCACACAAAGGACTGCTCCTGTGCAAATGTGTCAAGGAATTCTTCTAACCAGAACCCTTTGGCAAACACTGCTGTGGCAGGGAGTTTTGTAGCTTAACTCTGTGTTGTAGAAGGGCAAACCAGCAGCTCTTCACTTTGCATGCCTTTAATTCCTTTCTTTCTTCGAACAGCCAGTTGTTCACTGCTTCAGTGGCACCTGAACATATTATCTCTTTAATTCCAGCTGTGATTTTAAAAATTATCCCATCCTCCACTCCAACATTTTTTCTCAAGTCTAACAATTCTCACTTGACCTTCTCACTTACCATATGAAACTTGCTCTGAGTCTTTGATCACTTCTTTTCCATTTCTCCTGTATCACCTTAGAGTTATAGAACACAATCACAGAATAGTTTGGGTTGAAAAAAGCTATTAAAACATTAAAATTCATGGGCAGAGACACCTTCCACTAATCCAGGTTGTTCCAAGCCCCACCCTACCTGGCCTTGAACATTTCCAGGGATGGGGCAGCTTCTCTGGGTAGGTGAGGAAGTCAGACCACAGCCAGAATTCCCAAAAAGGACAGGATACCACAGAAATGCACAAAGGCACAATAATAATTTTGGTTCTTCAGGATGCTAAGCTAACTTCCATGGGTCTTTTCGAACCTAAGATCTCATTATTGAGCAAAAAAAGCTAAGTCAAAGCCTAATTCTGACTGGATGTTAAGACTGTATTATGTTTAATCAACACTAAATCAGACTGGTATTTTACCACCCAAGTTCACTGGAGCCTTCTAGTACTTCCTGCAGGTGGCCTCCATAGTTATTACTCTCAACACCTTCCTTGTAAAGTCTCACAGCCTAAACAGAATATTCCTAAAATACCTGAATAAGAGAAGAAAAGGTAGGAAGAGTATGAGTAGTACCAACTCCAAAGCAGAGAAAAATGTTTAACATTACTATCCTTTTATCCATACTCTTATTCCATACTATTTAACCAGTAATCTGTCTGCCAGCCTGGTGTCTCAATTATTTAATAGCTGTTTAGCCTCTTTAAGAGTCTCTGGTAAGTATTCCTGCCAAAATCCCAACAGGTTGTATCAACCAGATCCCTCTTCCTAGTATGCTCTTGTCTCCTACAAAGATATTTAATAGATTTCCAAGGCAGACTTCACCTTAAAAGAACTGGTGACTCTTATCCCCACATGCAATGTGTGCATCTGCCCTGGCTCTCCGCATAGGAACGAATTTCTACCTCCAGCACCACGCGACAAATGTTTCACTAGAACCTCCTTCAGCATAAGGTCACAAATTTGTGGGGGGTGGTGAAGCAGTGCTTGATTTGGAAAGCCAAATCAAGCATCCGCTTCTTTTATGTTTTTCAAAAAGAAGGGAAAAAAAAGCAATGAAAATTTATCTTGATGAAGAAAGACAAAGAGCCCATCCAGCCTCCTGTGAGTGCAGGGAGAGCTCCCCAGTGGCAGGGAGAGCACGTCCTGCTTCACCTGGCAGCCCTGCCAAGCGCCGGCTGGGAAATAAGCGCCTTACGTAACGGCGTATTTTCAGCGCTACACACACAAACGCTGCCTCTATCCTGCACAAGGTATTTTTGGATCTGCTAAAATGCTACTGTGTTCTTCCAGGGCTTTGCATTCTTCTGCTCAGAAATTGCATAATCTGATGCCATAGGAAATAAGTGGTGTTGCATAATGACTCTTGTATTGGCTGCAGGGACAGAGAGAACAGCCCTGCTCTGAGCCCAGGTGCTTGGCTCTGGGAGAAAGGGGAACCCGCCTGCCACCTGCCCCTGGGGAGCAGGGGAACAAACCAGGAACCACACAGTTACTTCACAAAAATCAGTGTAACTAAGTCACCCATTTGCTCTTTGTTCCCCTCCCCATGGCTGCTGTGTGTCATGAGCTACGTGCACACAGGGAACACCAGCAGCTCCACACACCATCTCACCACTGACACTCTCCCCCACAGGCCCATCAATACACTGGAAAACATTCAGCTGGGATAAAGACAAACCAAATGCTGATTAGCCTTTTATACTATAGAATTACTACTGAAATCTGTCTCAGATTAAAATGTAGAAATGACCTTAACTTACACCCTTCTCTTTTGCCTTTCTAGCTGTCTCCATAGCTGGAAACAACTTTTCAAACCCAGTCACAGGCTTCAGGCTCTGTTCTTTCCTCTTCATCCTTCCTAGTTCTGTATTTTTACTTCACTGACAATCCCCACATTATTATCAATCCATATGTTATTACTATATAATTACTATATGTTATTATATTACTATACATACTATATACATGTTACTATATATTACTATTACTTTACAACAACAACAGAGTTAAAGATTCAAACCAAAATACTTTACAACAACAAACACCAGTAAAATTTCCAGTTTAGTCCACACAGGCCTTACAGCCCTGCTGACACTGCCACATGAAGGCACTAATGTTCCAGTCCTACCAACGAACAATATCTTGGCATTTCCCCTCCCTTACAGAACTGAAACACCCTATTTTCCTCCAAATAGTAGCATTAAAATTAATTAATGTCTGAAAGATCTTTGAGGATGAAGATCAATATCACAGTGCTGCTTTCAGGAATGCAGTGAATGAATCAAAGTCTCACTTTAATTCACGTGAGGTGTCAGACTGGTCTCAGGTAAACTCGCTCACTCCCACGCTTGTTTTTATTTTTATAGTAGATATGAATTATTCAACATTTGCAAAGCACATTCAACATGTAAATGCTGCTCACACAAACTTCTCAGCACTAAGAGCTTATGTGCTTCACACCCAGTATTAAAGTAACCCAACAGCTCTCCATGAAAGTACAGCAATTCCTGCGGTAGGTGCAGTGCTCTGGCCCCTGTCACCCCACATCAGGTCCATGCCTGGGTGCACCTGCTGGGAAGGGGAAGGACACTCGAAATCCAGCTGGCAGATCTCAGATGGGAAATGACAGCAGTACTGAGTTGTATTTAGCAAGCAGCATACATGAGCAAAGAGGATTACTCCTCGACAGAGGCAGCACAATGCCCCGCTCAGGAGCCTCTCGTAAGCCTGTATTAGCGACAGCACAGGGTTAGAGGTGTGAGCCTGCTCCACTACAGCTTTATGTGCTGCTAACACACAAACAACACAGTGCTGGGGTGCTCCTGAGGCCTGGCACAGCTCTTGCCATCCAACCCTGCAGAGACCAGCACTCAGCACACCCCACTCCTGGGCTGCAGCTGATGGCTCAGCACCTGAGCATCTCCTCAGGCACAGAAGGATGCTGAGGCTGGACTTCCCCTGTTTCAGCAGGACAGTCCCAGCTGTACAGTCACTTAACTGATTTTGGTGTCCTCCAGAAGGAAACAGAGATGGGGGACAGGACAGAACAAGCATCCCTGGAATGAAGAGAACGTCCACACAGAGACCTCCATTCCTCCAGCCCACCATACAGGAAAAAGTCCAGCCTCTCACCCCTGCCAGGACTTTCTCCTCCCTTCCCTCACAGCACCTCAGTGCTAGGTTACCAACAGCTCCAGAGGGAGCAGCACCAATAATCACAGCTTCACCAGAGGGTTATAAATCACAGACTTTACACAGACAAATCTGCTCTTCCTCCTGACCCACACCCAACTGCTGCCAAAGCCTTTGAACCCCCCTCCAACCACCAACTTCTCAGTTGAAGCTGTAGCAGGGAGAGAGAACAAAGGTCAAAGCACACACTGAGTATTTATAGGGGTGGGAGTAACTACACACAGAGCTGCTGCTCCTGGCTCAGCCACAGCTGCCAACTTGGTATTCAACCCTAAGTAGTCTGTGTTTTGGGTGAAATATTTATCCCCCACTACCCAGGAGATGAGATGGATTTGCTGCAATGCCACAAAACAGGAGCCTACAAAAGCCTAAGCGCCTCTGCACGGGATGAATTTTTGCCAAGGAGGGATAAAAACCAAAGTCCCATAAGCTGGACAGGGTTTGGTGAAGTGCCAAACTCCTGAGAGTTTCAGAGGTACCATTTGCCTCAGTTGACTCATTTGGATCCAGTTATGGCTGAGAACTCACTGGAAGTTGTACAAGCACTGAACCTGCTGCTGCCTTCCTCCACTGGGATCTCAGGTCAGAGCTTAGCTAAAAGGCTCAATGCACCTTCCCCTGCCTGACCTGGCCCCAGGGACTAGAGATGAAGGGCAACCAGCACTGATTTAAAATCTGTTCACACAAGCCATGCCAGATTTTTTATTTTTCTATTTTTTTTAATAGAAAGAACTTAATTTTTAAGTTTTATTTAATAACTCTGCCATTTTGAGAAGCCCAACTCTTGAAAATCACTCCCTACATCTCAACTACAGACAGCCTAGAACAGGCACCAGGTGGGAACAACTCAAGCCTGATCAGTCACCACCTCACATCTGCTAGAAAAAAAGTCCTAAGAAAACAGGAAATACTTCAAACTTTTCTTATCCTGCCACTACTTAGAGCAGACCCATGTTTAAATAACTGCTAATTGTGAAAGGTCTTACCCAGGGAGAGATTTTCAAATAAACCATTACTCAATTTTCTGATCCACTGGAGATAAGCAACTTGCCTAGTCTTTACAATAGGAGATGAAAAAGGGAGGCTAAAAATGCAACCAAAAACCCCCCACACATGATTAAACCCAAGTTCACCTATAGCTGGGGAGCAGTGGGAGTCCCTGCCATTTATTCTGTGCTAGAAGTTACTTGCTAATTCCAGGCACAAGGGTCAAAATGAATGCTAGCTATAAATTTAACTATCGGACAGCAGGGGACAAAGACAAATCTGAATGACAGGACCGTTCTAGATCAAAGACTCAGACAGGAGGCCCCAAAGACAGGAAACAAAACTGGTGTTAGAGCAAAACAAACAAACAAACAAAACCCCCACTACATCAAAATCTGGATTTATTTGTGTTTCTCAGCGGAAGGCTGTCACACACAGAGGGTTCAAAGTGCTGCCTCTCTCTAGAAACAAAACCCGTATACATTCAGGAGAATAACAAAAAGGATAGTGACAAAAACTTTTAAACCCGTGACAACTCTACCCTCCCCATTCTAGGGTATCCCAAGGTGTCCCTGGCTACCCACACAGCAGGTACTGTGGAAAGTGCCCACATTTCCCAGCCAGACTGACTGCATCTCTCTCCTTTCAAACATTTTCATATTTTCTCCCTCAAAATCATTGATCCAAATACATTCCTTCATCTTCTTCTACAGAACAGATTGCCTACTGCTAAAATCAGTATATCCAAACACATGGGCCTGATGTCATCTTTCTCCAGATCTACTTAAAATATCCCATTTTTCATTTACTTAAGGGAGACATGTGGTCTGATATGATTAAGCTACTGCAGCACCTAAACCACCCCCCAAAACAAAAATAAAGAGCAGCTCCTCTTTTCATTGGGAGAAAACATGACATCATGGCCATTCAGGTGAGCAGGAATATGACAAATCTTGCCCCGGTGAACAGTATCGTTAACTGCAAAGGTACTCCCAGCTCCCTCATTTATTAGGAAAATGAGGGGTGAAAATTGTGTTCAGCACATCAGAGACAGCTCAAACTGCTATTTTCAATAACACAGGAGCAAATTTCTACCCAGCTGATTGAAAGAAAAATGCACCTCCTCCTTCATCTCAGAAATAAAATTAAATTATTTAACACTGTATTTAACACTGTAAGAGGAATTGTGTGATTAGCCCACAAGGAAAAAAAGGAATTACAATTCCCCAAAAAGCAAAAATTACAATTCTGCCTCTTTACACTATCTAGTAATTCTTATGTCATTGCCTGTATATTCCATTTATATCCATTCTCCGTTGCCATTCCCTTCCCCTTTAAAAGGGGGGCACAAGAAGATAACGTGCAAAATTGCAAGTGAAAAATGTCCAGCACACCGACAGGCAAAGGCCAGGCCAGCTCTCAGATTCATATGCAGTGATGGATAAATTAAGGTTTCACGTTTCCTCTTCCCTTTCTCAGCATCATTTTTTCAGCCCTTTCCCATCACAAATGAAACATCCATCTGTCCTTCCGAAATAAATGGCGAGAGGGGAACGCTGACCATGAAACACCACACACAAACACACACCCCTCACAGAAACACACTCCCCCCAAATACTCACAAGGATGAAGATTTCCTATGTGATGCTCCATTTTCTTGTTTTAAAAAGATGGAAGGCAAAAAAAAAAAGAAAAAAAAGGAGAAAAAAAAGAAAAAAAAAAAGAAGGAAGTGTTGCAAAATAAAAGGAAATTCCACCCACACAATCCTGCAGCCTGCTGCAAAGAAGCACCGACCGTGCTGACGTCACGGATTCATGAATGGATGGAAATCGGGCTGGATGGAGCCCGGCGGGGCTGCGCACCGGGAGCGCGGCCGCCAATCCCCGCCCGCTCCGGGCACCGGCGGCGCGAGCCCCGAGCAGCGGCCCCGAGCGCGGGCCGGGCCATCGCCGCCGCCCCGGGAACAGCGGCGGATCAAATAACAGCCATCTGCCACCACGGGAACCGAACGCACTCGGCCATCAGAAAAGAGTTCATCGCCGCCCCGGCTTCTTGCGGGATTACAAACCATGCGTATTATTATTATTAAAATAACTAAATATAAACATGCACCGGGAGGAAGAAGCGGGGAGAACAATAGGAGGCTTGTGTTTGATTAGCGATGCAAAAGCACCGGTAAAATAAAAATAGGAGCATTAACAAAATGCCACACTGAGCTCCAGTGAGACATTGCCGGCAGCGGGCAGACAAGCTCACAACCTCAGCGACGTCCAGGAACAAAGATGAGAGCAGGCAGAGCTTCACACTCGGTGGGCACATCACCCATCTTCATTTCAGCTCCAATGGGATACACTCGGCTGTGCACACCCAAATCGTGGGCAGAGTCCTGGTGGCACCCGGACATGGCCAGGGAAAGAGCACAAGTTCTGCCTTCTTGTATCTCTTTGAAACGTGAGGGAAGGAATGGAGGGATGAGCATGACAGGGAATGAAGGCCAAAGTTTGAAGGATAACCTGGGCTGCAAGCTCTGCAATCACACCATCTCAGGGTTGACCAGAATTCATCAATTTGGCCTCAAACTCCTTCTGAACAATTTGCAGCCTCAAAATTACTAAGAAACAGAATTTTCATATTTTCATCACATCTTTTCCTAGCCAGTAGGAAGCGATTATGCCAAAGCAGGGTGTCCCAAAACTTACTTTGATGAGGCACATCTGAAAAGAATCTCTGTGACAACCCTACCTTTCCTGATGGAAAGTGGGTAACATCCCAAAATAAACCAGGACTGGATGTAACAATAACACAGATCTGGGCTGAAGAAACAAGGATTTTGTGCCTACTTGATCTCATGTGAGCAGCACCACTGATACCAGCTTCTGCAGAGGGAGGAGGAAGGCTTGGATTTTGAACTGTGGTTGCTGAATTGAGACTTATAAATCCGGCTAGGGAAAACGAAAAGGAATGCAAATTTCTTATTACCTACTTTCAAGATCAAAGAAACCACAAATTTAGTTTTGCTTTAGAAATATCTCTTCTTTAACAGCTAAAAGTCACCAAAGCACAAGATTTCTGCCCAGACAAGGCCACTGCTGCAGCCTGAGCACTCCTGTACCCAAGGGGAAGCAGGAGTGGAGGGATACAGAGAGATCTCTTCTCCAAAAGGATCACTTTGTGCCCTCATTTGAAATCCCAGCTGCACCTGCTTTGATTCCTTGCCTTGCCCTCAGCACTCAGCTTTACATCACCAAGAGATGGAGACAGCTTCCAGATTTTCCTGGCATTTCCAAAACAGACAAAAATGTTAATTTACTCTCTTACCCTAAAGGGATCAATTCAGGAACTAGAAGGGGGAGTACAGCAGCACATGAAAGAAGTGGAAGAAAAGAAGAAATATTGCTATAGAATAAGAAAAAGTCAGACTAAAAACAAAAGGAAAATAATTTCCAGCAGTTTCCAAGGGTTAATTGCAGTGACATTTATAAAAAAAATACTCAGCAGAGAAAATAAGTGGGAACAAAACCCCAGGAGGACTCCAGGAGAAGCAAAGAGCTTGTGCATAGCATTTCAGATTTTTTTGCCCATGGTGGCTTGGTTCAGTATCTCAACACTTGATTTCATCTACACCTCAATGGCTCAGGTTAAAATTTTTAAACACAAAGGTCCTGAATTTAATACAAGGTAATACCTTAACTCAATACAAAACAAAAAAACAACCCACATTGTCCTAAAATTGATGTCTGCTGCATGATTATGTTGTGTTGCAACCAGATAAGTATTTTCATAGTACACATTATATGGCTCCTTTGATCAGTAAATAAGTTGATCAATATTAAGAAGTAGAAATTATTGTCCTCCCTCTAACTGAGACAAAAATCACTGGTGAAAGCAAGGAACTCAAGTATCAGTTGCCAAATACAATTTGCTCAGTATTAATGTGAAAACAGAGGGAAAAAATGTTCTATATACAACAAGGGTATAAGATACTAAAAATCCAAAGTTCTTAAGGGACCCCTAGAGTGCCAGTGAAAAGTTGACAGGGCAGCAGGATTTCTGAAAGGAATTATGGGCAAACAAGTAACTAGACCAGTATTAGAAATAGCAGGCCAAGCTGATGGCAATGGGTGCAAAATAGAAGCTAGAAGTATTTTTAAAAACTAACTATTCACCATATTTGAAAAATACAAGATAATTAAGTATTTCCAAGCCAATTAATAACTAATAGGAATGTTATACAGCATCTGCTAGGCATAACATTTCTAGCTGGCACATCCTATTGATTTGAGGCCAGTCCTAAAATAATCATTTAACAAGTTCTCCAATCCTGCGACCTTCAATTTAATAAACTGGTGAACAACTAAAATTGCAGAAGACTGAGAATACCAATATTATGCCAATATTTTAAAATAGCATACGTTGTTATTTGTAGGCCTTGGCAACTTGGGAAAAAATCCTAAGCCAACCTCTGACAAGGGAGGATGGTCCTGCTGCCCTGGAGCAAAGGCTGAATTATGCCAGGATCCTGCCTCTGACAGTGGCCCATGGCAGCCACACAGGGAAGCACAAAGCCAAAGCAAACCCTCAATGCTTCCCGTGGCACATTCCACTGACAACAGCAGAAAATTAGAAAAGAGATGGGACTGACTCAAAGGTTAATTTCATAATTATGCAGCACTAAGGCTGTTAATAAACCTACTCAGCACACACTTGGAGGTGCAAGAGGGACTGCTCTGTGAAAAGTTCCTACCTGGATGAGTAAATAGGTGAAGCAAGACAGCAAATGGTTCTCTACCAGGAAAACGTTTGGGTAAATATTTGAATAGATAAGGTGGTGAGAGGGGCATTTCACTGTCAAGTTTTAAACACTTGTGAAATCTTGAATCCACTTTTCCCCCATCCCTCTTGTGAGTGTCCAGGAAAGAAGGAATCAGAATCATAGAATCAGATTCTTGTTCGTGCTGTCCTTATGTCCAGACCTGACCTGGTGCAGCTCACCTTTCCCTTTCATACAGAGCAAAGCTTCTATTTCACATCCTCCAAACTTGCTGTTTACAGAGATTTATTACTAGACCCTATTTGATGCTCCACACATTCCAGAAATATCAGTTACAGGAGACTGGAATATTGTGAAAAAATTTAACATGTAACAGTAATATAGGCCAATTTCTTTTATTCTTTTTCCTTTTCTTTGTGATTTTATATTTCTCTTACACACTCAATAGGGCAAATAAAACAATTTTAAATCAATTGTCTCAATGGCACTTTACTAAGACCAGGAATGAAATGTATGTATTTATCATACAGGATTTTATCCAGAATGTGCCCAGACCTGGGACTTGGAGAAGTCCTTCCTGCAGAGGCAAGTGAACAAAACTGTAATTTGACAAGACCAGCATTGAGACCTGAGAAGCGTGACCAGAGAAAGAGAAAAAGCCCCAAAATGGGACATGGACAACGCCCAGAGAAAGGTGAGCAGCAATTCCAGTCAAAAGCCCTGTTTGGAAAGGCAATCTGTTTACAACAGGACAGCCTTGGTGATTTCAGACCCCATTCCTGAGTCACCACAGCCCATAGCTGAGAGATGAGTCCCACACAAATTAAAGGGGTAAAACAAAGCTGGGGGTAGGTTTTGGTGCCCAAGTTGCTCCTCCACAGGCAAAAGGGCTAAGCCCAGAGCATGGCTCAGAGCCTCTCAGATCAGAAACTTGAGGTCTGCCTCTGCTCTCTCAGTGAGCCACCAAGAGATCTCTGGGCCTGCTTTAACACAAAAGCAAGGAGCTGGAAACAGGCACAGACTCACAGATCTGCAATACCCCAAAGGAAAGCTCCCCTTCTCATAAGCGTATCCCCAAAAGCTACTCAAGAAAACTCACAGACACTTGCACCACCATTGCAGAGTCTCCAAATCAAACTGCTGTTTTGAAGCAAATCAACTACCAACTGCTGTCACCCAAAAGTGAGGTCACTTCACAAAGCCACCTTCCACACTGTTGCCTGTTGTGTTTTTGAGTGTGCTCTGTGAGCCATGATGAGTAGGAGTATATAGCAATTACAATTACTTCCTTTAACCTTGTATTGCCTTCAGCAACACTCCAGGAACTAACAGTAAAGTAAAATAAGGACACTAAAGGCCCTAAAAGACAATGACAAGACAAAAAGCATTATGTATTTAAGCATAGGGTTAGTAAGGATTCCTTTTTTAAGGAGTTTGAGTGGCTTCCCCTCCTCTTTTCAGGTGAGCCCTGCCTTTACATTTCAAGTCTGTGTAGTTTTAGGAGAAGACATAACACTGTCATGTTAAGAAGATGCACTGATGAGGCTGGGAAAGTTCAAAAAACTACATTTGCAGACTACCTTCTTCTGAAGGATGCCAGCCCAGCTCCTGAGACAAAGAGAAGCTCTGGAATTCCATCAGGAAGGAAAATGGTGCTACCTAAGAGCCATTATAGCTGCTGAAAGGGCAGCTAATGCAGCAAGTGAACAACAGCCTCCCCAGATTGACAGTGGTGATGGCCAGCTGAGCAGAGGCCACAAGAGAAAACCAGATTTATTTGTTCAGGGAAACAGGCACAAAATAATATTCTTCCCAGAGAACAGGCTGAAATCAAGTCTACCATAACAATAATTAATTCTAATAGGGTTCCCAGCAGTGAGAAATACTGAAGAAAAGAATTTAAAAAATAAGTATTCATCAACAGCAGTTATAAGGGCCACTTGTAAAGCCAGCTGAGCCACTGTCACTTTTCCTGTGCCAGGTGAGGAACCTGCAAAAGGCAATGAGACCTGACAATGAAGCCTCAGTATTAGTGCCATGTGGAAAGAAAAGTCCTGTAATGCCACAAAAAGACATGCATAAGTGAGAAGCTATTGCAGGGAGGAACTAATGAAACTGAAGAAGTGATTAAAAAATGCAGTCCAATTCCCCAAGGTCAAGTGTTGTTCAGAGAAAAAAAAATCACCTGCATAAATATAGAAACAACTGCTGAGCAGCTGCACTGTAGATAAGGATTGGGGATGGAAAGGATCAGAGTCTGAGCACAAATTATAAATATCCAGTTGCCACAAACAAGGCAACTTCTGTCCATTGACAGGAATACAAATTCCTGATCCTCTGTTTTGATGAAGTCTTTGGGAAAGTCCACTTCGGGGAAAGGCTTGCTGGAATGTGAGAAACCAGCCCAGAATAAGCAAAGGCAGACAGGTCACCAGGTGAGCTCTGAGGGATGGGGGAGGTGGCTCAGTGAGGTGGCTCAGTCTGGAGAGAGTGAAATGAGAAGCTAAGAATGAGATCTGATATGTTTCTACTAAATACAGAAACAGTTTCTGCAAAGAGGGAAGTCATGCTCCACATCTGCACTGAGCAGAAAAAGCAATGGACTCAAAATGCAAGAAGAAAAAATTATTTAGGGCCTGGTAAGAACTTTTTTAAATGGTAAACAGTGAAGCACCAGCCCAAGGAACTTAAGTTGTTTCCTCTATTAGGAAGGAAACAAAAATCATTTCACAAAAGCTGTTCAGCAATAGTGATATTGCTTTGATGCAAAAGACCAAGATGAACTATCAGAACCTCTGAGGGATCTTCTGTGAAGATATCGAAGCACTGAAAGCTTTGCAGCAACAGCAGAAGCTGAAAAATTCCTCTGATCTTTTGCAGTGCAAGGTCTCACCCAATTAAATCTTTCTGTCCTTGCTACTGTTACACAACCCCTTCGAGGAGTAATATTCAGATTTTCTACCAAAAAACCTAGAAAAACAGCTGAAAGCCCATTAAGATAGCAGAACTCAAGTCATGAGACTGCCAGAATAAGGCTCTATATTTAGTACCTACAGTTTTCTCTGTAGTACTGTGATAAAGTTCCTTCAAGAAGAGTGGGTCAGCTCTATCTAAATATTCTCAAGGCAAACAAAACCTGCCCAGCATCTTCCTCCCAGACCCGTGTCACTCATGAAGCTTTCAGTAGGTTTTGTTTCAGAGCTCACTGCTTTTGTTTTCCTCCCTCCTAAGAGACTTCTGCTCCCCCAGTGCTCACTGCAGACTCCAGGAGAGTCCTATTGATCTGTGTGAGGTGTCACGACGCAGAATTACTCAGTTCATGAGTTGTGACAGCACTTCAAATAGTTATTGTCATGATTAACAGAATACTGGAGTTCAGAACACTGAACTCATCAGCAGTGGGGTTTGGTCCTTGTTTTCAAGCACAACATTGGACACTGCAGTATGATGGAGAAAGCACCCCAAAAGGGTCACTGCACAGCACCCCAAATATTTTCTGAGTTAAATCACAAAACTGACCTTTAGGGACAACCAAAAGTAAACAGACTTCACCCAAGGGGCACATCAAACTTGGCCAATGCCCCAGTACTGCAGCTCAAACCACCAGCTTTGTGTTGCACAGGATTTGCCCATCCCTGGAAAAACCAGAACCACATTACTAAATTCAAGTCATGGCTAAGAGAGGCTGACTGAGAGCCATGTTCAAAAGCACATCAGCTGAAGCATTAACCCTGGGACCTTCCAGGGCTTCCTGGGAGTGTTTTATAACCTCCAATCCTCTATAAATGTCACAGTCCCCCTCAGGGCCAGACCCTCCATCCTCAAGCCTCCTCTGCTCACCACTATCATACACAGCACTCCCATATTGAGTGCCTTGCCTATTAACCACAAAAAGTCAGATAAATTAGAAGCAACAATGTCAATGAAGCAACTGATGAATTGTCACTGATGAAGCAAGGACAGGGTGGCTCAAGCAACTAATTGCTTTCACTGAGATGGAACTAAGTTCAAATCAAGGGAGAATTCAATTCTTCAGCAAAATACTTCACCTTAATTATAGCTTGTAACCAGAGACAGCCAGAATCTAAATATATGGATGCTCTGCCTCTCCAGCACCCACCACTCCGCACAGAATGGGTAAAAATTGACAGCTTTTATATTAAGAAACAAATCCCAAAATGTAGCTCCATCTCACATCTTCCTGCAATCCCACTCAGAGGTGGCTCAGGCACATCCTAAAATGATATATCTGTAGCTTTCTCTGCATGAAGCATCTCTATACAACAAAGATCACACAAACAAAGAAAATGTGTAGAACAAACCCCTTCTCAGTCTCCTCGAGTGAAACAAGTACTTTTTCTTGCATTACACAGATATTCAGCCGCTAACTGAAGAAAACACTAGATAATTTTATAGACAAGAATAAATGATTTTTCAAGCAGCATCTACAAAGAAACAAGCAACTATTTTTTACATATTCTTGTAAACTTATTTCCCCAAAGCTTACAGAGTTTTTATAGAATTAGCTCCTTTTCAGTTCTTCCTACAGATAGACATGTGGTTTGCTAACATTTATGTATTAAAAAATAAGTTTTACCACTTCATTTTCAATATATAAATTAGATGTAGCTAAACTAAAAACCTGCATAGATGACACAGAAGCAAGAGATGATATATTCCTAGGATCAGCAATATCCAAAACAAACCATGAATTTCTGTGTTTCTGGAACTTTGCTGGTGTCTCTACTCCACCTACAACAGCCTGGACTCCTCTGAGAATCTGCATTCTCCAGCCAATCACCAAGGAAATACCATGTAAAAGTACTTATCACAGAAAATAATATGCTAAAGCTATCCCCTCACAAAATCAATACACCTGAATTAATAGATTCAAATGCTTTCAGACTCCAAGTTATATTGGAAAAATGTAACCACTAAGATTAACTTCACCTCCATCTATGCACCCACCCCTGTGGCACTTATCCCTTCCTGTTACTCCCATGGGACCTGGATCCCATCAGGTCTCAGCAGGTTCAGCAGGGAAATGGCTTTGGACACAACATAAAACAAAAAGGTGAACTCAGCTCATCCCTCCTTAGAAAGGGAAGTGTATTTAGAATTTAAGGACAACTGCAGGAGTGAGCACATTATCCTTTGATATCTTTTTGAGCTTCTGAGTAGTTACTACCATTTGAGCAACAACAAGTGCTGGTACCTGATCATTGTTCCAGATGCACTGGAAGCCCATGTCCTCTTGGCTCACTGCACATGTGCCTCCTCTTCAAGTCACAGAAATCAAGCTGTCCTCAGAAGCTGCACCATGGGTAGTGTTTAGGACAGTCCAGCACTGAATTCTCTCTAGAAAGAACAAGAAAGCTCAGAATCCTGCTGAAGTATATTGAAAAAATGCACCCAAGATCAACCCAGCACATCCCCTCAGCACATCATGATGTTACGTGGCACACTCAGAGGCAGCAGAGAACATCCAAAATTAAGTATGCACTTTCAAAAAGGAGCTGGGAGTAGAAAAATACCTCAACATATTTAGTACATCCTTTCTTAGCACAGGCACACACTCTATAATCCTTTTATGGTACAATTTTAATCTAAATTAAGCAAGCAGCTCCAGTAAAAGAGCTCAGCACTTTCCACATTACAAAATTACATCAGGATTGGATTAGCCTGTAAAATAACATACTTCAAGGTAGTCTATTAATGATATTTTACACTTAATTTTATACTCAAACTCCAAGTTTGTTTTCCTAATTTTAAGCAAATTTTAGGAAAATCATAACTTACCTCAGTCCTCCTACATACATACAATTCAAAATATCATTATTCCTGTTACTACCAGAAAGGTTCAAGGAGAGAGACAACTACTGAGGCTCCCAGTCCTGAGCCCACTGCACCTTTTCAACCCCCCCTCCCCCCCCCCAGATTTAAGAGGCTACAAGACTTAGCCCAGCTTTTCATCAAATTAAAGATAAGTCAACACCTTGAAATTACAGAACTCATATTCTTCAGCATCCTTCAGACACAAGCAAGCTACTACAACACTGAGGAAGAGGATTAGAAATACAAGCACCAGTGTCTTGCCAGAATTAAGTACGATTGAAAGAATCAAAACCACACAAAATAGGAAAAAACGCATTGGAATACCTTATCCTTGCAAACACAAATCATATACGTGTATAGGAGAAAGCAGAGAAAATTGGAGAGATGTTCATAAAAAACATGAGACACCAGATGCCAAAGTTGGCCAAATGCCACTGGAATAAATTACTGCATTTCACATGAAAAAAATACAGCTTTTAGGGACAGGTTTGAAACCATCAGTTATAACTGGCAGCTGAGAATGGTCAGTGCCTAAATAGGAAGGGACTTGTGGGGCTGGAGGACTTTCAGCACCAGGTAAGTTCAGCTCTTCCTGCAGTTCCATTTACCACCCCCTTTCATAGCCTTCGATTGGCTTTTATCACTTGTTTCGCTTTCCACATCCAACCTGAAAGATTTCAAGCCTCTATAATCCAGTCCAGAAGCCAGCATGGTGTGTGGCAGCTTCAAGCTCTTAAGAATGCATAAAAGCACTTACTCACTGGGTAAAAACTGCCAATGTGAACAGGACAGACCCAAAAGCCAAAGGTGTGCAATCACCCCCACTGGGAACAGGGGTACAAACACACTTGCTGATTGAATTTTCTTTTTCTTTAACACAATCATTGTGGACCCAAAGAATTCTTTCAATCTAGTATTTCTCATCCTACCAGAATACCATCAGAATTCTGAGTATTTGGATTCAAGTGCAAACCCCTGCAGATGGATTTTTGTTTAACAAACTGAACAAACACAACATTATTTGCTTCGAAATTCTTCTACTTGTGGTGAAAGCCGAGCTGTGCTGAAATCAATAGGACTGTTGGCATTGTTTTCAACTGAGCTGGAATTTCATTTCCTGTACCCCACTCCAGATCTGCTAAAAACCACTAGAACAGAGTTTTGACCTTTCACAACAACATCTACAGCTCAAAATAAAGCATTTTGTGCAAAATAAATACTCACAGGGCAGGTTACATAAACGGCATGAAAGCAGCAGCTGTGGCTGGTTTCTTCAGAGAGAAAACTTTGCCCCCAGCCTGGCTGCTCTAGATTAATGATGTTCCTGTTCCATACCATGGCTCTGAAGCCTTGGGAAGTCCCTCCCAACTCAGCAAGGTGGAAAGGTTTGTTAGTGTAACTATTGGCTGATAACAGCTTATCAGCGAGTTTTCAAAGGTTAAGCTCAACACACATGCATGGCAAAAGTGCAAGGAAAGGACAAGGGAAATGTTGAATTAGTGCTCCCTCTCCTGCCCCTGCAGCAAGGGACAGAACTCTCTCATATCCCATGTCCTGCAGCAGTGCCAGCAAAGAAACTTGAACCAAAACTCCTGTTTGAACTGAAAACATCTGAGAACCCAACAAAAGTGCCTTCTTTCAAAGGAGGAGCTTGCTTTGCCTGCTGCATTCCCACTGGCTGCCACACGGGATGGAAAAGCTAACCAAAATCTTTAAGTTTGCTCCTTAAATACAAGGCAGTTTTATTACTGCTGCCAAATTTATCACTGACACCAAGCTCCATGACAACTCACTGGAAAACAAAAACAAAATAAAATCTTCGATTTAGGGCATGCTATGATTTTTATTTTCTCTCAACCATGTTACTGAACTATAAAGGGCTGATGCAACCTTAAACCAGAAAAAAAAGCGCCCAGTTACAGACTCATTACTAATTCATCCTGGCTGAAGCTGCATACCAGCAGCTGCTGCCTCTCTCAATTAACAGCAAATATTGAACAGTATTGTCACTTAACGGCGTTTACTGCCTGCTGCCCTGTCCACTGCCGCATTTTCAAACGTTCTGGCACCATTTAAAGCATCAACACTAATAAACAGAGCTTAGTTTAACCCCTTATGTATCACAGCAGTTATACTCACTTCCTACATTCATTAGGTGCTTGGCAGAAGCTGAAGCCCAAGGATGCAAGGTGCCACCAAAATGAGATTTGTAATTCAGAGGCCCACAGGGTGCTTGGCTTCTGTAGAGGGCTGAGCACAAGTGTGAAAAATTATGGGAGTAACTCCAGCAGAGCAGCTCTTTAGGAATTATTGCCAAAGAGTCGAAACAAAAGACGAAAAAAAGGAGATCACACATTCAGCCTCTGCTGCTGAAAATTTAGAATGATAAAACCCAAAACAAATTAAGTAAAAAAATAAAAATAAAGATACAGCCATTCTTCAGGGAGAACATATCAATGCTGTGATTCCTGATGACCCCATCTCTGCACAGAGAAGTCAAAAGAGCCCAAATTTGGACCTCCCTTCCCTCTACTGTGCCCACAGTTGCCTTTTGGCCAGGTTGGGTTTGAAGTAAATGATTATACAGCCAGAGCAAGCAACTGGAAGTGCAGCACTTCCATGCCGCCTCCACACACTTCTGTGCCCTACCTGCTCCATGGTGACAAGTTTGCTAGAAGCCACTGCTGTATAAGGGACTGTACAGATCCTACATTTCATTTCCATGCTGTGTTCCCAGCACATTACCTGGAGGGAGCATCTCCAGGCTCTCCCATGAGCCCACTGCCAGCTGGGCCAGGGCCAACACGTGGGTACCAAGGGCCTGGAGAAGGGAGGGGATGCTGGGCCAGCCCAGCTCAACTGCAAGGGGCACAATGGCAATTTAGATACTACAGGAAAAGATCAAGCAGCTTCTGTACTGCATTTATTAGAAGAGAAGCTAGGATAATGTCATTCCAACTGATCCTGAAACTGGGGGAATTACATTACTTCTGAGGTACCTGGACCTTTGTTCTACCCCTTCTGCAGAGGGAACAAAGCATGGGAAACCCAAGGAGTGATGCTCTTAGGGCTTGTCAAAGACATGAGGGAATGGCTGGGAAAACTGAGCAGATAAATGCAGGCCCAGGCTCTGGCCAGGGCTCTCTGTGAACATACTTTCCTGGGGTTTGCATGTGACTGCAAGTCCCCTCATTTTCTCAGCTCCCTCTGCCTCTATCCTGTGCAACTCTAACAGCCAGCCTGGTTTGCTGGGAGGATTCCTTCCCTCTAGGTTCCCCCAGCACCTTTGTGCCCATGGGGTCTGAGGTGCTCAGATATATCAGGTGATATGACTAATACCTGCCATCTGCTCATTGTTACCTTCCCTCTCCTTTCCTGAAGAGGAGTCAGCACTAAAGTGCTTGTTCTACTCAATCTATTTTAGGAGCGTGGGCTTTCAGCATCCATGCAGCACTGCTTTAAGCTAGCAAACTTAAATCAAAGAAGCAGACCATGCTCTGGCAGGGAAAATTGATTTTCCTTTTCAACCCTTGTTTTGCAAAAGTTATTTCCACTCCAGCACGCCCAAGGAACAGAACCATTGCCCAGGTTTCACTCCAGGCCACAAAGCAGGGGCAGATGAGATCCAGGCCTTGGAAAGTATCCCACTGCTCTCCATGGAGACCAAATCAGCCAACACAGCTTGGAGCATCAACAGGCAATGTGCTGCAGCTTTGGGTTATTCCCTGCTTCCAGGAGTGAGGAGCTCCTACACAGTCACACCACCTTGGAACAGACCAGGGAACAGAAACCAGTACCAGTAACTGAGAGCACATTTCTGCCCATCAGAGAGGGGAAACCACAACCCAACCTCAATAAAAGCATTGATTCTCCAAACAGCTGCTCCCCATATGTCATGGTCAAAGGAAAAAAGCAAACTGGGTACACAAAGGAAAGATGGGGAGAGAGGCCAGTGGAGAATAATTTGATTTCACTGTGTTTCTTAGAGGAGCTGTGTCAAAATGCAAAGAGAAAAATCATCATAGTGTAGGAGGCTGGAAGATTTGAGATGGAGCAGTGAGGAGTCTCTGGCCCCATAAATGTTTAATTTGAGCAAAGCAGCAGATAAGTAGTAAGCACAGTTCTGCTGCTGTTGCTGAACTGCACACTCCTGCTTTGATTTCTAGATGACACGCAGTGAGAACGTAAGTATAAAAATAAAATAGGAGAAAAGCACCAGGGAGATTTTCATACCTGACACTACAGACAGAGCTGCACAAGCCAGCAACACACTCAGCTCCCTTCCTTCTCTCTGCTCGGGGCAGCAGCATGAGGGTGAGCAGCACACATGGAGATCTGGAGTGTTCCCAACCCTCGATTTCACAGCTCTGCCAGCCCAGCACAGTGCAGGGGATAACAAAAGCTACTGCACCTCACCTGAGGAAGCAGCCAGGGCTGCAGATCACTGATAAAAAGCACCATGCTGCCTGCTAAGAACACTGTGAAACTGGGTAACCACAGAAGGAAGATGCATGTGGGAACACAGAAGAAATCAGATCCTCAGAGCCCTAGGAGCAGAAAAAGGACCCACCTGGAACTGTTCCTCTTGCAAAACTGTCCCTACAAGGACTTTCTCCCTGTGCTTCTTTCCTAACAAATAAGATTTATCAGTAAGGCTTATTCTTTCCTCATTACTTCATTGAGTTATTCCCATCCCACTCAAAACAGTAACCTCAAATTGGTTAAATAAACCCTGAAGAAGAGTTGCTAATTAGTGTTTCTTCCTGCCTAAAATGCAAGAAGAGTCTGAAAAAGAAATTAATGCACTCCATGACCTCTGTGAGATCTCCAGCTCCATTCTTCTTCCCTTTCCTGTTCTTTACTTCCCTTAGATTGCCACCTGATCACCATTATCTGCTTCTTTCCCCTTTACCATCAGAGAGAAGCCTACTTCCTTTCCCTATTTATATCTTCCTCATCTCAAACTTCACTCTTTTCTCTGCATCTATATCCACTTGCTGAAATTCAACAACTCCTCTGCTGCCTCCACCAGCATAATCTAGTCTTCCTCCCAGTCTGCAATCCTAAAGAAAAATGTTGCTTCACTAAAACCAAGCACAAAGGTTAAATTAGACCCAGATTTTACCCCAGCAGCACAACTGTTTTATTGGAATTATGTCACTTACCCCAAAGCCAGCTATGGCCAAGAACTGCCTGGACAAGCTCAGAATGAGAGCAGGAATCCCCTTGGTTTAGCCTTCCTCACTCCCAGCAGGAGAGCCTCATCCAGCTGCACATAAAGGCAAGGTAGGGAATAGTGCATGACAAGTGCTACTGAAATCTGTCCAGCCTCTGGAAAACCTCCACACAAGTGAAGGTTATCCATGAGTACAGACTTGCTCTTCTAAAAGCACAAACAGATTTTAAAACATATACACTGGTATTCTTATATTTCGCACTCTCCTCAAGGCTGGGAGTGTATTTGAGGAAATGACCATGAGATGCAACTCCAACAAGTAGTTTTCTGCTTGTGAAAAAAATAAGGAGAAAACAGAAACCCCCAGCACAGCCCCGATTAACCTCCAAGGACACAACTACTCATTGCAGGTACAAACACATCAGAAGTCTCTTTTTCACTGCATTAAGCTGCTGGGGAAAACCTTGCAATGCCAGGACAGCACCCTGGACTCTTCCACACACACCTGACACAGGAAGGTATCACCTCTGATAAAGCAGGACCTCAATTGTCACTGCTGGCTGCTCTGGATTTTCAGCTTCCCAAAAGCTGATGTCATGGCATTTCTCCTTGCAAAACAATGATCTTTGCAGGCCTCTGGAGAAAGAAGCCAAGTCCAACACTAAAAAGATACAGATGACAAGGAAAATGCTGGTGTGCACTGCCATTTAAATGACAGAAAGCATTAAACACTTACACTGACATTATGATGTGATTCTACTGTAACTGCACTCTCCTGTGACACAACCATGTCATATTTTCTTCTGGGAAACTCACTCTGAATATACAAGATAGTATATAGCACTGAGTAAGGGAAGCAGTCCAGTCCCATCTCTCACCAAACACTGCCTGGTGACCTCACCCTGGTATTGTACCAAGGCTGCAGGAGGGAGAACACTCCAAGGAAGCAGCTCTAGGACAGATCACAGAACACCTCAGGAGACTCAGCCAGTCATGCTCTGTGCCAGGGAGGCTCCCTCCTTACCAGGAGCAGGTGACACAGTTACTCACCAAACCAGGACCCTCTGCCTCAGAGGAAAGCACAGACACATTAAATCGCTTGAGCCATTAAAAAAACCATCAAAATCTTCTTCCAGCCATCACCAGTTCTCACTGGAGAACCAAAAGGAAACCTCCCTCACCTCCAGCTGACAGCAGCAGCTCCATCCCTCCAGGACAGAACCAGCTGTAAATATTGGCTGGAAATATGTATTCCCACTGGGGTCTGGCAAGTGCCTGTAATAGCTGGCAGCAGGGGGGCCAGGAGCCTCTCTTGTGCCAAACAGCAGACAAACTAAAGAAAAAAATAATGCTACATACATATACTGCAATACCTGAACCTACACAGCATTTATGGGGCCACTACATCTGTGTTTAGGCTGAGATGAAAACATTCTAGAACAGCTATACTAAACTAAACTACAAGAGCTGCTTATAAGCAAAATGACTGAAAAGATGCTGTGTCCTCTATGCTGTAGATCCAAGGTGAGGAAAAGCCATAGGGGTATGTGACCAGACCATCAGAGATGGACCACAGGCCTGAAGGCCTGGACATGGACAGTGGTCCTAGCAGAGATTTTTCCATTAGTATTACAACACTGACACAGTTCATTCCATAAATACAACCTCAGCTTGCTAAAAATGCATTTCTGACTGAGCACAGTAAAGAAAACACACACTGTGAGCAGAAGACCCAGGTGAATCAATGCTCTGTGTGTGTTTAGTTCAGCGACATCAATATAGACTGCAAGATATTTTTGTCCATTTTCTTCAACCAGAAACTGTTCAAGAGTTCATTTAAGTTTCTCATAAGAAATTCTTTACACAAGCTGATCAATAAACCAAGGCTTGGGAAAAAACAGGCAACTATTAGAATTCTACTGTGGGACAGTATTTTCTACTCCTACCAGGTGTCTGTGTAAGCTGGATTGCAAACCTGAAGGTCCAAGCTACATGCTGACATGGATTTGTTGACTGATGCCAGGAAAACGAAGAAGATAGTAAAAGGAGTACACAGAAAGAAGCCAAAAGACAACTCAGTGTGAAGACTAGACAAAAGTTTATGCAGGAGGAAATTTCTGGCTGGGATACAAATGTGAACTATTCCCTGAGAAACAGCCCAGTTCACCTGCTGAGTACCTGCCAGCCATTCTGTAAGAAGACAGCATGAATTTATAACCTGGTAACTTAAGGCTGAAGAGATTGAGAGCAGTAGCAGGTGGCCTTTGATATCAAGGTCTTTGCTATTGCAGCTTCAGCACCTTCTCTTGCTCCAGGCAATCACTTGATCTCACATGATTCCCAGAAAGACCAAATTCTACTTAAGAGGTTGCAACAAAGCTCAGGAAACATTTTCTCCTAAAAGACATCTTGGGAAACTGAAGCAATCAGAATGATGAGGCTTTTTGCTCCTGCCAAGTGCCTGAGGTAACAAAGGTAATCAAAATAAAGGCACAAAATAAGATTCTGGCTGTAGATGGTCAGTGTCTAATACAGAGATGATATTTCGGGGTCGGATTTTGTGAATATAATCATGTGAGATGACAAGAAGAGCAATTTCCTTTAGCACATGAGAGGAGCTTGTAGAGAAGAAAAGAACAATTAATGGTCCCTTCTGCCTCCCCTCTGAGTTCACCTTTACTCTCTCTGTAACAAACAGGTTGACCAAACTTCTTCCTTTCCACATGCTCCATGGGGAGGGAGGCACTGCAGACACAGGCCCACTGCACTCAGTAGTTCAAAAGCAAATGTGTTTGTACAGATAAGGAATCTCAGCTACACAGGAACATATGTATTTTAACCTGAAAAGCACAGAAACTAACCCTGATGTTGCAAAATACTGACCAGGGAGAGTAAGAGAAGGGACTGTATTTTTACCCAAGTGTGAGAACAGTTTCTCTTGTTCCAGACACATCATGAGTTCAGAATGGGTAGAAGTACGTTCTCTTGGCCCTGCAGTATCCCCTGGAAGCCTGAACACACTGGTCCATCTTCTTGTGGTCACCCCAAAGACAGGCAAAGGGCAGGGCAGAACAATCAAATGAACTGCTCAGGAGTATTGCACCCAACACTCCCTTGGCCAAGGGAATAATGGAATGAGGTATGGAGGGTTCTGAAGCCAGACTGCTGATAGGAGAATTAAGATAAAGCACTATCAGAAATTAGTCCTGAAGATCAATCCTCAAGCACAATGCTGAGTTAGCTCCTTGCAAAGAAGAGCAGAACAGAACATTATCTCCTTTAGCAAGGAGCCCATTTCTTCTCACAGGTTTCTTACTGATGGTCCCCTTGGACTAGAAGGCTATCAGCCAGAAAACATAATGGCTCCTGGTTGTGGCTCCTGGGCACACAGCCTTCACAGCTGTGTATGGGACTGTTCTCTATCACCACAGCACCTTTTCATTCCTCCCAGCTGTCTTGTTGCACTTGCACTTCCAAGAGAGACTAGAAATTCTGCTTCCTGAGTACTTCCCAGTGACCCACCACAGGGTGCTGCAGAGAGAAGGTTAAAGATTCCTCTCACACAATCCCTGTCAAGATCCTGGTCCTTCACTATGCTGCTCAGAAATGTTATTTCTACTGCAGTGTCACAATCCAACACCTCAAGACATGACAGGAGAGAAACACACCTTAGGAAAAGGTGGGGAAGGTACATTTGAAAAGTACTTGATGCCACTCCTCCAAACATTTAAGTATGAGCTAGACAGTGAAAGTGGTTTACTGGAGCCTCTGAGCTGCTGTGCCCTCTCTGCTTCCAGCACCAGGGAAGCAAAGCCATGGGATGAGGGTCAAACTCCTGCATGGCCAGTGTAGCACAGTTTGGTGGGACCTGGTTGGAGAGCAATGACTCAAAGTGGCTCAAACATCAGGTTGGAAAGCAGAGAAAAAGCCTTTCCCGACAAAGGTGCAGGTCAAAGGAAATCCCATATTCCTTTGACTTCTGTGTCCTATTGCAAACATTCATCTAGCTTGGGTTTTGTTTGGTTCTTTTTAAAGCACCAGAAACAATGAAAAATCATATTCCTAATGCACTTACATGCAACATTAGTCTATTTTCACTGGTAACTGCTACTCACCCTTCTTCCATTCCAAATTTTGGTGCTCTCCCCTCTCACCACCAAGACTGAGAGCTGACACATCCCTCACCCTTTCTGCCCCTCTTGTTGAAACCTTATTTCCACTGCTCTAATAGTTCTTGACTTAACTGGGACAAGGAAAATTATTCTGGGCTTCTCTGTCCTAGCAGTTAGTCTATTCTGTATTAACCATCCAGACCACTGCAAAATCATACTGAAGCCCCAGGCAACCATTCTAACGCTTCCTTAAATTCCTGCTTTAATTAAATTGCCCATTTTGACTGGATACATCTCTAGCCATATATATGTGTGTGTGTATATATATGTATAAATACATATATATGAACTTTTCATGTAAAAATCCCTCAGTGTTAAAGAAAATTCAGAAATTCAGAAAAGCTTATTTAACAGCATTTATTCCAAGATCTCACAATAAGCTAAATTTGTACCCAACCTTAGAACACAGCTATTCCTTATGCAAGATGGATTTTTTGTCCATCTTTTGAAGCAAAATGCAAAAGCATTTATCACACTTAAGAACAGAAACTTCAGTAAATATTACACATGAATGAAACATGTAATTGCATCCACTAGTTTAGGCATGGAGCTGAAAGGCCTGGCTTTCAAAAGCTGGCTGCACAATGGCTCCCTTGGTCTCTTTTAATCTAAACTATCACATTCAGCCACCCAAGCCAAAGGAGAGACATTTTTAGGTGCACTCATCTCAAACTCTGATCTTTACTTGATGTCCAATATCAACACCATGGCACCATTAATTTCTTTAAGGAACGCAAATTTGTTTCTACACAACCCCCTTTTTCACAGCAACATAATTAGAAACTTGGTTTGGCTGATGGCAGCAGCAGGTTTTGATCACCATGTGCACCTCTGAAGGGATGAGCTCTTTTCAGAATAAAGTGAAATGTAAACTGCAGTGACCTACACCTTACTTCATTATAGAGCTGTGCCATTTCTGGTGGAAAAATAGGAAAGAAATTTTCTGTACTGTAAGAAAGCAAATCCCTTGCATTTTTCAGATGGCACTTCCCAAAAACTGCCGATCATTTTAAATGCAGGAGACCACACGCTACATAAATGTATTATGACCTTCTAGAGAAGTGCATCCAGAAAAGCCTTTACTTGGAGACACAACCTGTTTGGAAACTCTTCTACAGGAAAAAAATCAGGGCTGGTTTTCATTTCCTGGAGTCTGTGCCTGAGAGAAGCACCCACAGTGAGTTCACCACCAAGCTACACTGTCCGGTTTCTCAGTAAACAACACTCTCCCATCCACGAGCAAGGCATTAAGCACCAGCTCATTTTCCAGCTTCCACTCTGCCCATCCTGGGGCTGGCTGAGGGCTGGTATCAGCACTGGGCAAAGCAAATAGAGATACCAGTGTAATTACCTTTGAGATAAGGCAGCCAGTGCAAGCACAGCCCTCTAACAAATAGACAGCAGAGAAGCAGGAAGGCAGTGTAAGCAGGAGCTCTGCTAGACCTGAAATTACCTGGACTGAGATAAAACATCCTCTGCTACTGCTGCAACATTCTGTCAAGCAAACATTAAGTTTTCCCATTTTGACCTCCCCTCTCAGGACACAGTATTTAACCATTTAAGAGAACACAGCTCCATTTTTCAAGTACAAGAGAAAAATACAAAGTAGCAGCACACAATCAGGTTTTGGGTGGTAAACTATGCACACTCTTTTCCCTCCTAAGTTACAGCTGTAATGGAGAATGCAAGGACAAGGGGGGATGGTTTTAAACTAAAAGCAAGACATTTAGATCAGATGTTAGGCAGAAATCCTTCCCTGTGAGGGTGAGGAGGCCCTGGCACAGGTTGCCCCATCCCTGGAAGGGTCCAAGGCCAGGCTGGACAAGGCTTGGAGCAACCTGGGATTGTGGAAGGTGTCCGTGTCCATGGCAGGGGGTGGAACTGGATGATTTTTCAAGTCCCTTCCAACCCAAACCATTCTGGGATCCTATGAAACCATCCAGTTTATTGTGAGCCCTTTTTCTGCTCCATGTCATGGAGCATCAGTGGCAGGGCCCCTGACTTCAGCCAGCCCTGCTCAGACTCCACTCAGATGATGCTCTGCCAGTACCAGCAATGCCAGGGGAAAGGCAGGACAGAGCTGACCAAGGTGTGTGGTATCCACTCCCACCTCAAACCTCTGTCACAGGACACTTCAAAGATGGACAAACCCTTAAAGGTGGATGAAATAGCAGCTGAGATTACCTGCACGTGCCTTCATAGGCTGGGACTTTAAGTGGAGCACACTACAGTGCATTAGTAACAACTTTAGAAGAAAACAATACCAACTTCATTTATTTTTACCAAGCCTTTGCTCTCATCTTCACTGACTACAAGTGTCAAAGAAAGGTCAAAATAGCTTAATTTTCTTCTGCACTGGACAAAAAGGCATGAAGAACAGACAGTAAATTTAGCTTTCCTCATTTCTTCATGGGCTTAAGAAGGAGAGAAGGAATTTATTATCATCAAATTGACCCCAGCATAAACTGATTGCTTTTATCATGGTTGTGTAAACCAAAAATGAGAAAACCAGAGATTAAAGTAGAGAATAAAAAAGATGCATCATCTCAAAGACAGTGGTTAGATTTCAATGCAAAAAAAAAAAAGTAGTAACAGACCTAAGAACACAAAAAAAACTGAGCAACTTTCCAAACACAGCTACTCCAAAATAGCAGGATATGCAATGCTCAGGCACCAGAGAATGGAGACAAAGTTAAGTGGTAAATGAATTAAATATAAGTGGATTGTGCTCCTTATCAGTAATGCTGAATTCTCCTTTACCTGGAAGCACTGAGCAAACATTTTACTAGACATGTAATTCTGCTTCAAGATGGCAAGTGCAATGTGCTTGAGAAACAATAGAATCTTATTTGATAAAGGGACCTGCAGACAAGCAATGCTACCTGGCAAATTTACAGTTTCTTTATTGCTGCACCTGTGTCTACTAATCAGTATCCAAAAGTTACACATGACCAGAACATAATCAAACTTTTTTTAAATGCATCCACGCAATATTTAAATGTAGAGAAAATTGTTTTACTCAAGCAGCTGAAAAAAACACCATGGGAATCTGAAACAATGTCTCCTTTTCCCTCCAATGTGATTACAGATTTTTACTGTTTATTCCCTTCACCGAATGGCAGCCTAAAGTTCTCTGCTTAGCAAAAATAATTTTCTTAACAGCAGATCTTAATAAAAGAAACATGTGCAGTGGTTTTAGTCTTGACACTTTCTAACTAAACTGGGCTGCAGAAAACTCCTGGCACAGAAAGGTCCCAGACCACGAGTTCCTGAAGTTTTGTTCATGGCAAGTTAATTACAGTGCAGTGAGCAAACAGCTCACCCCAGGCTGATGCTGATTGTACACTGTGCCATTAAGGGGATCCATCAGGCCACACTGGTGATATTTCACATCCAGTTAAAGCAAAACAAATGGCTCCCAACACAGCAGCTGAAATATCCCAGAAAGGCCACGTACATCCAGCAGCCAAGCTGTCAAATCCACTGCTCTAACACTGGCTGTAAATTCAATGTGGGGATGAATCTTATAGATCTTCCTATAGGAAACCTGGTGTGTCTCAGGCTGCTCACACTGCTTGTGCCACAGCTCAGCAGCACTTACTGGGCTTGCAGTTTATAATGTGGAACCCTCGGGATCCCCAGGAAAGAGAGAACCACACCATGAGCTGGACTGCTTTAAGTGTCTTTGGAGGTGGCTGGGAGGGCTTCCCTTGGCTGAAGGGAATAAGCAAAGCCCTGAAGGAAGTATCAGTAAAACAAAGATGTAAATAGAAGTTGATGCAGCTCTGCCTCACAGCTCTCACCTCCAATGGCCTGGTCAGCTCCCCCAGAGCACTCTCAGCCACACAGCACTAGAAACATTCTCTCTCCCAGAGAAAATAAGGATGGTAACTGATTCTGGCTGGCCAGCATCATCCAGTTTTTGCTCAAGGTTCAAACTGTCCATGTTTTGTCAAGATGCAGGTTAAATTGATGGTATATTTTTGTCCTAACAAGACAAGAATTTCACCCACAAGCACCAAGACATTTTCAAATCCCATAAGGCCATCAGTGATGACATACTGGGGCAGACAGGCAAGAAGAGAACCTCCCAGGGACCTCTACACCCATTCAAGGTTTTATAGTTAGGATAGAAGCCTGATACATCAAATCTCTAAATTAAAAAGAGACAAATCCAGACTCCAGACAAAATCCAGTGGTTATCCAATATCAGAAGGTGTGCACACTGCAAGTCAGTCTTATAATGCATGGGTGTGCCAGTGGATAACATGCCCTTGTCCCTTGCTAGTAGAGTTTCCTAGGGAGCACAAACACTTGAAGTACCCTGTCCCTGTCCCCATGGAAGCTACACATCTCCTCCAGGAGATGCACAACCTCATGTTACCCAGAGAGTTGTGGCTTCCTCACCCCTGGAATTGTTCAATGTCAGACTGGATGGGGCCCTGAGCAGCCTGATCTAGTGAGTGGCAGGGGGATGGAACTGGATGAGCTTCAAGGTCCCTTCCAACACAAACCATTTAATGGTTCTAGGATTCTGCAATCATTCCTGAGGCACCTCTGGCTGCAGTAGCTGCAAGAGAAGCACAGCTCCCAGAGCTCCAGCCCTCCCTGTAGCAGCCCAGCAGGAACAAACTGCTGAAGGCTCCAGTGACAGCTCTGAACACTGTGTGCTCCAGTGCTCCCACGGGATGCACTTCCTTCCCATGCCCTGTCCTGCAGGAGGGATGCAGCCAGAGCAGGCACCACATCCAGCCCACAGGCCACCTGGCAAGATGCCTCTGATCAAGAGCCAAGAACCAGAACTGTTTTACTGGAAATATCACCAAGTATTTCCCAGCTACTGTTGAAAATCCCTCCTTGAACAAGGCTGGTACAGCTCCTGGCTCCAGGGCAGGTGCCTCTCCCCAGCTGCACACCGTGAGAAGTCCCTGTGCTGACAAAATCTGCTGGGGTTGTGATAGCAGCTAAGAAAACACCGAGTAAACAACAGCCAAGAAATAAGAACAAGTACTCGGAGCAGGAATACCAGCACAGCCTGATATTTATTTAATGACTCATCCAGAGGAGGATCTGTCCCTTTAGGTGTATGGCCAGCATGAGAACAGGTAATAGGAGAGTATATGAAATCACTGGAGCTCAACTCCTCCTGACTTCTGAGAACAAAGAAGCCTTAGAACAGCAAAAAATATCCTCTTTTCACTCTGTTACACAATCTTTCTCCACAGAGTAAAGTCACACTTTTTACAGATGGGGAAAAGAGAAAGCAAAAGGCAGAGAAAGTACTTCTGTTCATCCACACAACAGCAAAACAGACTACACCAGAAAAGATACTTACCAGGGAGATTCCCTAGCTTTACAGAGGTTTTGGCAAAAGGTTCACTGATAACATCTGAAGAGGACACTTGGGAAACACAGGCACTTTGGAAAGACAAGAGTGCTTTTAGAGCTCAGACACACCTTTTGCTTTGGGGCTTTCAGGTTTCCATCCTTTTATGCAGAACTGTGCAGATCATACCAGACACCAAAGAGCACCCATGAATGTGAACAGTATTTTTCTTTCCAGCTACAAGACTTTTTCTCCTCAACAAGTAAAATCCCCCGACACTGCATCCTCTTGTACCTGTTGAGTCCTACATTCCTGAGAGGCTCTCTGTGCTACCAAATATACAAATGTTCAAGAACTCACACGGCTAATGAGCTCCAAATCTATAAAAGCACATGAAGAGTTCACTCTAGGCTGAACTTCTACTGGGATTTTTTTCTTCACATGGAAAAGCATTTATATACAAAAGGCCTGTAACACCAGTGCTGAACATTTTCAAGCAATTTCTGTACAGGCAGAATGACAACTGACAACCACCTATTTTTCACCATTTGCACTCCACTACTGTCTTTGAGTTCAGAGCTGCTAGTTGGCTCATGCCAAGAAACTAAAATTCTTTTTAAAAATTATTAAAAATTATTTTAAATAATTTGGAAAAAATTTTTAAGGAACCATCAGAAAGGCAAATTAATTAGCCTAATTTAAAAAAATAAGAATTAATGCTGCTAAGTGGGCAAACTTAGGCCTACATAGCTCATGGCTTCTTTTTATATGTTATTTATTAAAGTGAGAGTGAAGTCTAAACCAAGATATTTTAAACCTTAACTGTCTCAGAAATGCTGGTTTTATTTCAATGTTGAGTGCAGGACTTATGTAACATTTCCCATTTTGATTTCTGTTACTACAGGATTTTAAAACAAAACTGTGCTGTCACTGCCTACAGCCCTAAGGGGCTGAGTACAAAAATAACAGAAAAGATATCACAAACTCTACAAACTACAATTCTGATTTAATTTCATTCAAGCATTATGTTCTTTACTTTGGAGAAATTACTTTATCATCTTTGATAGCAAGCACTCTTCTTCAGCTCTTCTGAACACTGAAAATATCATTTGAGGTACAACTGGAACAATACTTGAAAATGCCTTATGTAAGTTAATACACTCACCAAGCTAAACCAAAGTTTGTCTTACAAGCTTAACTTTCTCATGTTGCAAATAAAACACCTACATTTTCTCCACTCACCAGAAAATATCCATGTTCCCAATGGCTCACCTCTTTCACTAAGCACTCCAGCTTTTCAAAGGCTTCTAAACCAATGATAATTTATTAGTGGAAAACATTTCCTGCTTCCTTCCTATTTCTCCTGGTGATAAAACACATTTTCACAAGCAAGTTTCCATGGGTTGTGCCAGCCCAGAGAGGCAGTGTCAGGCCAAGCTGGAATGAGGGTGGATCTGCCTTTGGTCAAGGCCCAAGACACCAGGCAGCTCATCTGTCACATACAAAACCTACTCACCTTCAGGACATGTTATTTTCCAGTAGGAAAGTGTGAAAAGGCTCATTTCGAAAGATGTAATGGTCCATCAGTTTTTGTCCTTAACTCTTTGCTGTTCCTCCCAAACTGGTGATCTGGAGACATAAAAAGAACTTCAATTTAAAATATGGCTCAGATAAACACTAAATTTTTCCTGCTTTTTATCAGGCCCTGAAACCCATCTGATGATCCAGTCACTGAATTACTACTGTCTTATCTCAAAGGAGGCTGTAAGGAATTATTTCCTCACCCTTGCCACCCTCACAGGTTACACATCTACCATCCACAGCAGCATACTGAGAATTCATCCTGAAGATTGGGAATGGGCAAGGGACTTATTTAAAGTCATTCTGGTGCCAGAACTGAGAATTGCACTGTGTTATCAAAAGTCCCTTTTCATCTTGCCTGCTACATTTGACATACTGACATATTTACTACACTCAGGTTTATCTCAAAAGCACGAACACTGAAGTGTTCTGCTGAATTTTGCTACAGTTCCCTCGATGACAGATAACCTTCCTTCTCCTCACCACAGACACTTGGGTCCAACTGTGCAACACAACCAGGGCACTCCTTACCCTGCTTGGGACTAGGAGGAGTTGGACATATGTTTGCAAAATTAGGCTGAAAAGGCAAAGCAAAAGTACTGGGAGTGTAAATGAGCAAATGCCACGCTAGAAGCCATTTCCCTGGCAGTCCCATTTCACAGCCAAAATAATTAGATCACTAGCAAGAAACATCCCAAGTAGATAAATGGTATGTTACAAGATTAACCAAGGTCACTTCTCTTACATCCGGCTTTCTAAAAAGATGCCTCCCCCAAAAACTTAACCCTAGGGCTCCATCCAAATTAAAAATTCACTGTTGATGTACATCAATACAAACCAAATCAAAGTATTCCAGAGCCTGCCAAGTGCTGACTGCCCAAGGAAAGGCCACATGCCATCTAAGTGAGAGAAATCTCCATTTGAGAGCCACCTAAACTCTGAGGCTGCTGCTGCTGCTGGGTGTTCAGAGATAACTGCCAACTCATTAAAATCCCACATTAGAAGTTTATTAAATATGCAAACATTAATGGAATTGGACTAGCAGCTACTTAGGCAGATAAATTTTCAACATGGCGCATCCCGCAGTTCCCCTTATCAATGTTGTGTCCTTTTGGAAGCATCTCTGAAAGAGTCACAAAGTTTCTCAAGGCAGTGAAACCCTTCAACTCTTTCAGATTACTCAGGTCACACTCTGAACGCTCCCACTAGCCTAGAAAAGACTCCTGCTTCCCAATAATTACAGCTCACTACCTACTGTCCATTTCCACTTTCACATTTCACTGCTGGAGATGCAAAGTATCCCCAAGGGTTTTTCCCCTTTTGGGAATATCTGCAGGACAAGTCCCACACCTCTCTGCAAGCCCAAGGGTATAGAGGTTTTACAGATACCCCAAATTCACAGTCCTTGTCAACTTGCTGCTGGAAGAACTACAAAAGGAAGAGCAGAGTGTCACACAGACAACAGGGATTAGAGAAAGGTGCTGTAAAAGCAGCTCTCCTGAACTTCAGGTAACTCCACACATGCACGAGTACGCAGAGCTCTGCTTGGAGCTCCTTCTTTCAGCTCTCTCCAACACAAGCATCAGTCCCTCCTGCAAACACTCTCAGTACATTTTGCTCCACAAAATGCAGTTTCATTCCTGGGTTACTCTGCAAAGTCCCAGTGCCTGGTGAGTGTCTTGACAAACCTCCAAGGTTTTACTGTAGAGTGACATCAGACTTGGAATCGTTCTTCACTAATGCTATCAGCATAATCTGAGTTAGCCTGAGAGAAAGGAGGACAAGAAGTATCACTCATCACACAGAGAATAAACAAGCTCCTAAGAGTCCCTACTGCACCTCCAGGTGACTCTGGCAATAGCCTTGCTCTCTCAGTGGCTTCAAAGAATATCTGGAAGATTTAATCCTCTAATTATGGAAAAACAAGTATGGTCTAGCACCACCTTCCTGGAGATGTGAGGTTTCAGCATAAAGAAGGAAATAATCTTAGGGAACAGCCTTGGAAAAAGCATGACTTCCAGGGAAGAAGGGAAATGAAGGAGTATGAAGTGACATCCAAAGAAAACACCGAGCTCATTGGGCACAGAGGGGCTGAGCAGGTTCTTTACCACCACCTTTCCTGGTTCCAGTGACAGTCTGGAGAAGCAAGGGCTGTTGTAATTGTCAACAACTTCCCAGAACCAGCCTATGGGATGCAACACTGAAGTTTGTGTTTCTTTCACTCCTGCAACCATATGGGCCTTTCAAAATAGAAGGTTCAAGGATGCCTTGGCCAAGAGGGAACCAACAAAATCCCCCATCTATCACCTGATGCAACACCAGGCATCACATGGTGCAGAACCTTGAGCAGCAGCCAGTTTGAGGTCAGGCACACAATAGCCTCCCACTCCATGAACCAGGAAGCCAGGGCTTAGGTTTAGATCTTTTAAAGGAGAACTGAATTATTTTGGAAATTAAGGCAAAGAGAGACTTCAACGTAATCTGGGTTCTGAAAAGGGTCCTGACTAAGTCTCACATGGATTCTGGGGACTGACCTTTGCTGCTTCAGTGTGTTCAGAAACACAGAAAAGCAGCCAGCTCATGGCTAGCCCCAAGACAGCTATTCCCTGACAAAGTAAAGGAAAACCCATACAAATCCTTTTACCTCTTAAGAGACATCATGATGACTTTCTATTGCAGATGGTACATTCTGTCCCTGGACACAGGGAAAAGTGACTGTGCAAACATTCCCTAAGGCTCTGAGCACTAGGAGGCTTCTCTATAGGTATGTGCTCTGTCAGCTGCCCATTTGGTCAGTCCACTGAGCTCCTCAACTTGACTGCACGACACAGAGCACATCAACAGTTTGGATTATCTCTGCCCTGACAGCTCCTGCCTGCAGGAACATGCAATGGATGACTGAACACAAAAATAATACTTGTAGCTTACAGCCAGCACCCTTGTTCTGCCCACCAGGCTGCAGGAGGAGCCTCTACTTTAGTGTTCAGGCAGTAAGGAAAACAGGTAGAAAACAAATTATTCTATGAAAACTCTGCCATCTGCCACCTGCTGAGGACCATGGCACCACCAGCATGAGAGCCCAGCACTCTGCTTCCTCCACCAACATGGAGGTGTCAGGCTGACCTGAAGGCAGCAGCAGCACTCGATACACACCATCAGTGGGAAACTCCTCTTTGAGGGATACCTGAGTAGCCCAGACACAGGCAAGGATAACATCGCAAGGAAATTTCATCCCCCTTGGCACTGAGCCATCCTGACACAGGCCAAAGGTCCCAATTGTAGTGGCACCAGCTAAGAGAGTGACAATGGAACCTCACAAGACAGGCTGGCACACTCATCCAGAGATATGGATGCTGGGGACAATGCCCTTTATCCATGAGCTGTAGGGCAAATCTGTTGAGCTAAGATAGGAGCAACCAAAACTCACAAGTGTCTGAAATGTGGACAAGGTGTTTCCTGGCAACAGTAACAAACCAGTGGAGTAAAATGAATGTTTTCTCAGCACTTTGCTGTCCAGTGACCTCGCTACCACCCTTCTGCAGGAGACAGGATCCTCTCTGACAAAACCACCACTAGCAGCTGACCCAGCACAGTGACCAAAGCTGACACTGCTGCACTCCCCTCTGCTCGGCTCCAAGGCTGGATTCCTGACCACCTTCTCCCCGAGGCAACTCCAGAAATAGCCTTTGCTCACTCAAGGCAGTCCACGCCTGAATAAACCACAGGCAGAGGCCTTTGTTCACAGCCTACACCAGAGCAGCTCAGCCGCTCCGGAGGTGGATGCAAGTAGAAATGTGGGCCACACATGCAGAGAAAAAGAGACATCCAAAGTTCAGAGATGCCAGAGATCCCATTGGCAGAGTCAGGAAGTGAATGCCCATTAAAACAGCCTGCAAGTGCTGGGGTACAGCTCGACACATGCCAGGCAGGCTAAGGGTAAAACACACACCATCAGAAAGTTAAAAACTTGTGGGCTATTTCCCCCACTAAACTGCCTGATGAATCATTAAAGAATATCTTGGTGATGTAACTATTCAGACCTACACAAAGAAGCCTTGTAATTAGCTCTCAAAGTAATCTTCTGGCCACCATCTGGAGCTCAGCCTAAACCTTGACCTCAGTCACACCAGACAGCCACACATCCGTGACACACACCTGACAGTGAGTCACACTGCTACACTGCTTCACAACGACAAACAAGTTGACAAGAATGCCAAAACCTCGAGCCACTTTTTACTCTACAGGTTCTTCAGTTCACACCCATCACGCTCAAGGAAATGGTTTCAAAAATATAAAGTTAAAACCCAATCTTGCATCTAAAACAAAATGTTTCTTCCATCAAAACCTCAGTTTATAGTAAACAAAGTGGACACATGACATACCCAACCTTCTTCCAACAACACAGGAGAAAAACCTTCCTAGAACCAGATTCTGACAGAAAACAGACTTACCACTGATATAAAATAACTTAGTCCCCCAGGTATAAACAACTCAAAATATATTACTGTTAAAGGATGGCAAAAGTCTTTTACCTGAAGCACCATAGAGGACTGGATGTTCTTTTTTTGCTAAAACCTTCTGATTAGTTTTAAATTCCTCTTCCCCACAAGCACAAAGTCTAAGATGCCTACCACCTCTTATAAAGCCTCTTAGCTAGAGAAAAATTAGGGTTTTTCTAATATACTATGTAGCTTGCTGAGCTCTCCACAGCAAAGCAGTCAAGAACAAAATTTATCTTGTCAGTCCCAGAGGAATTCTATTTCCAATGAAGTTTAGCAAGCAGATTTTAGAATTTTGTAAAAAATCTCACAACACAAGGAAAGATGAAAGGAGCAGGCTGAAAGTGCTGAAACAGTTATTGCTTAGTTCATATCTGAGAGCAAATCTCAACAAGAATGAGAAATGTTTATTTTTTCTAAGGATCACGTGTCTATAAAGCACAAAGAGCCTTCTGTAGTAGGAGCCATGGTCCCAGAGCAGAGACCTCCTACCAGCTGGGCTCCTGGCACACACAATTCCCTCCAGCTCGAGGGATGGTTAAATACAAATAAGAGCAAGATTAGAACTGCCCACCAGCCATGGCACACCAGAGAGACCCCAAATTCCAGAGAGACAGACTGGGGCTGTCACCACTGCCTGGTACAGACGTGGCTGTCCCCTCACATGATGCAGACTCCCAGCCCTGGCCATGGGGACACTATGGGGGGGTTCTGAGCCTCCTCTGGGACCATTCCCCACAGCCAGATTGGCTTCAGTTTGGCAGGGGGTGGTTTAAAGTGATTATCTTTGCCACAACACCTTTCTCCTGGCTGCAGCTTCTGCAGGGATTACTCAAATCTAAAGTTCTACACAAGTCAATATTTAACTTGAGCTTTGCACTGCTGAGACCCACCTGGAATATTGGATATGGTCACTTATTAAAGTTTATGCTGCTATTTCGAACAAAGGAAAAAAAATAACAGGCAAGTTATCTTCATGAGAACTTGTGAGGAAAAATTCTACAGGGACAGCAGTTAGAGCCAGCATAAGTAATTTTAATAAGGGAACTAAAGGAAAATGCTTCCAGGAAAGGAGATCTAAACAACGGGATGTGTACACTGCAGAGCAGGTTCATGGCAGGGGCAAGAGCCACATGGAAAAAAGCATTTAAAACCAAACCACACCAAGGTCTGGAAATTCAGCATTTGTCCCAGAAGTAGTATTTTAACATTGCAATTAAGCCATTAGTCTATGTCACAAAGGCTTATACACAAGTCTTGCACATAACAGGGAGAAGCATTTATTCTCCACTAATTACCACTAAGTATGACCTGCTGTACTAACACAGACTTTAAAATAACACAATAAACAAAAGTGAATTTTTTCCAGGTTAATTGTTTCTAGTCTTAGTGAGGGTAAGAAAACTGTTTATATTAAAAAAATGAAATTTCTCTGCACACACCTGATACAAATTTTTGCCAACAGTCTCACCTTTTATCTTTTTGGATGGAGAGCTTTGTGCTGTGAGAAACAGCTGTTAAAATACAATTCAGGCCAAAAGTGAGCAACTGAGAGTAATTCCGTCTTTCCTACATCTGTTTCAATTCTTTATCCACCTGTTCTCTGTGATCTCTTTATCTGTTGTTAGCATTCCCACCTTTACTTTTAGAAAAAACTGTTTTTGTTCAGAACATCTGTTGTAGCAATGATTCCTGTGGAGTTATGGGTGAAAAACACCACAGACTAAAAATTCTAAAAATGCCCCAGTTCTGTATTTCCAACCCTTCACAGTTTGGTCAGCACCCAAAAGGAAACTTTCTCAGGAAACAAAAATACTTCTACTGAGAAAGAGTGGAGGGAAGAGGCTGAGGATATTAGGAACATCTGGAAATAAGGCACAGCTTTCATCCCAAAAAAATCCAAAACAAAACAACAAACACCACCAAAAAGGCCAAACCATAAACACCAGGACTGTCCAGCAAAGTGCAGCCTCAGGCAACACTTCCAGGAGCAGCTAAACTTTTGATCTCTGTCACTGCCTAATGGGCAGGCCTGCCTCTCCCCACACAGCTCCATGGATCCAATCTCCACGTGCTGCTAATTGCCCGTGGGTTTGGCACGTGAATCCAGCTCACCACACCCTCACTTACACCTGCACTTGAGGAGCGAGGAAAACAGACAAGCAGACGGATGGAAAAAAGGTGCACAGGGCTCCCTTTTCCAGCCGTAATATAATATCAAACCCGTTCCTGAAGTTCCATGCTTCTGGATCCATACAGTTACCACAAAAATGCAAGCTTTCACAGCTCGAACACCTCCTTGGAGCAATCAGATCACAACTCCACTCCATCATGGAGTGAATGCAGGAAGTATTTACCTTTATTTTTCTGCTCTGCTTTGAAACTGAGATCAGTATATTAAGAGCAGCCTATCTCTGAAGCAGTAAAACAACAGGTTAAAAGAACAACTGGAAGTGAATTCACAGCAAGGTCTCAGCACTTTCCAGCAGCAAAATTTCCACACAGCTCAGATGAGAGAGGAGGCAGGTTCCTGTCTGTTTTACTAAAGGTTTTCTTTTCATTGAACTACACCTGCAGGTGTTACTTACACCCAATCACCATCCATTTAGCAAAAATGAGGCACAGTACAAGATTGTGCCTGGGCAAGCACCCTTCCCTACAAAGGGAAAAGATGAATGGTTTGAATTGGAAGGGATTTTAAAGCTCACCCCCTTCCAGCCCTTGCCATGGACAGGGACACCTTTCCCTATCCCAGGTTGCTCCAATCCCTGTTCAACCTGGCCTTGGACACTTCCAGGGATCCAGGGGCAGCCACAGCTGCTCTGGGCACCCTGTGCCAGGGCCTAAGCACCCTCACAGGGAGGAATTCCTTCCCGATATCCCATCCATCCCTGCCCCTTGGCAGTGGGAAGCCATTCCCCTTGTCCTGGCACTACAGTTCCTGCCTTAACTCATTAAATTAAGAGCTGCACTTCTCTGGGCTAAGCCACGTAGCCCAAATGAAGCATCCACTGAACCTATCCCATCCTCTCTCCCAAACTTCTGCCAGGTGAGAGAAGCATCAGAATTCCTACACTTCTTTTTTTTTTTTTTTTTTTTTTTTTACTGGAGAGGCCACAAAACCATTGGAGCCTGTGCTGGTGTTGTCAACAGCCCCAGACAGGATTAGGACAGACACGAGAGGCTTAGCTCGGGCGGGATTTGCTCCAGGTTGTCTGGAGACTGACTGAAACGCTTCCTGCTGCCCGGAGAGCAGCGATAACACCCAGGGGCTGCTCACCTGCCTCACAACAGGCACCGCGGCCGCGGCTGCACTCTCACCGCTCTCTTCAATTGGAAAAAGCCCCTTTTTTATATCAAATACACAAGCCTGAGAGCTCCACACCTGCAAACAGGAGCGCAGTTTCCTGAGCACCCCATTCCCCGAGCACCCCGTACCCCTGGGCACTCCCGTTTACCTGCACACCGCATTCCCAGAGCACCCGTACCCCGAGCACCGCGCTGCTGGGGCACATCACTCCCTCAGCACTCCGTCACTCGGACACTGCGCTCCCTCAGCACCGCGCTCCCTGTGTCCACCGTTCCCGGCGCCACCCGTACCGCCGAGCTCCCGTTACCTGCGCAGCCCGGTCCCCA
>VWZP01003703.1:769715-804941 GCA_013396995.1 Dicaeum eximium
GTGGGCGGGCTCTAAAGCGTGTGGGCGGGGTCTGATGGAGCGCGAGCGGGTCAGGGGGCGTAGGCGGGGTCTTGGGACATGGGCGGGGTGTCTGAGGGGAGTGGGCGGTGTCTGAGGGCTGGAGGGGTGTCTATGCACGTGGGCGTGGTCTAATGCGGTATAGGCGTGGTCTAATGTGGCATAGGCGTGGTCTAATGCGGCGTGGGCTCGGGCTGATGCGTAGGTGTGGCCTGAGGCGGTGCGCGGGCGGGTTTTGGGCGGGAGCGCGTGAGGCGGCCTCAGGCCGTGCCCGTGAGGGGCCGGGCATGGCGGGTGTGCCGGATCCGCAGCACCTCGGGCCGTGCCCGTGAGGGGCCGGTCGAGGCGGGCACCTTGCGCCGTGCTGAGGGATGTGTGCAGGAATCTCAGCTTGCCCGGGCAGGGTTGCCGAGAACTGGGACAGCATCACCTGCGTGGGCCGGCACGGACAGATGAGCACCGGACTCACGGCTTAGTGAGATAAGGGCGGCCAAACCACGACTTGGTATCTGAAGTTTACCCTGTTTTCGCGTACTTGGTGGCAGCAGCCCCAGTATTCTAATATTACCTGCCAGTTCTCTAAACACGAGGTTACAGCCTTGCCTGGCCAAACTAGATATTAAGATGCTAAGCTTTGACAGACACTTTTAACACTGTAGTTTACTGCTGGACACAAAAGAGTTTCTTTAGTGTTACATCAACGAATCTGGAATGGAGAACAGAAAAACATAATGATTCCATGTATCTTTTTGTCCCCTTCATTGACAATGTTACTGTCACCCTCAAGAAATATCCCTCCACAGCCACTTGGGCCAGTTTTACTCTGAGCACATGAACATTTCCGTCACATCTCAGCCTTCTGCAGCCATCGCCTACTGTTTTTGAGTCCAACTCCTCATGTTGTTCCAGGGTGTTGGATTGTTCCACAGGATGCCAATGCAGCACAACAACGCCTTGAACCACGTGTGAACCTGTGAGTGAGGGCACTGTCACCTTGTTCTTTGTCCTGTGGTGTTCCCAAGTCTTCTGTAGTATTCTTCTTTGCTCCTAAGGACACCCACATTGATTTAGCACTCAGGGAATGGGATCCTTGGAGGACTAAGGAATTTTTCTGAAACTGCTCTGAATTTCCCTTCATGCTTCTGTTTTCTGTTCCTGTGGTCAGTTTTATGGTGGGACAGGGAAAAGAGAGCAAGTTAATAGGGCAAAGATGAGCAGTAACATCCATTCATCATTTATAGGCATGACAGCAAGCATCCTCTGCTGGCTTGGCTCTTTCATGGATAAAGCCCTGCACAGCTTGTGGTGATATTGTCCACTGTAAACCAGCACCTGTGATATAAACACACACACACAAAGGAAAAGCACAGCAATATCTGTCAGACAGCACTAAGTGCTTATGTGTGCTCTCATTTTAAAGAATTCTGGACCACGCTCCCAACTTTTATTTGTCCCCCACTAGAAGTTGGAACAGCCACATCCATCACACCCTGATTTGCACACTCAGCAAGGAAAAGTTTTTGCTGCAGGTCACTGATAGTCTGGGAACAGTTTCTCAGAGAAGCTGTGGCTGCCCCTGGATCCCTGGAAATGTCCAAGGCCAGGTTGGATGGGGCTTGGAGCAACCTGGGAGAGTGGGAGGTGTCCCTGGCCATGGCAGGAGGTTGGAATGAGATGAGCTTTAAGGTCCCTTCAGCTCAAACCATCCTGTGAATCTATCACTCCACAGCATTCCTGGTTTGTCGTTTATCATCCCACAAGGAAAGTCTCTCCCTGCACAAGCAATACCACGGCTTGCCAGGAGGTGTTGCTTTGAAACCATGCAATTATCAGAGCTCAAAAGTCATGAGATAGGCTTGTATTATTAAAAATAACCAACATACTTTCTTCTGGCAGGGAAAAATCAAGGTCCTACATTTGAAACGGTATTTTTGTTTAAGACAATTTAGATCTTAAATGCCCAGCATGGGGCAGAGTGAGATAAATACTGAACAGAAAACCAACTCGACGGGAAATGCTGTGAGTTTGTACACTGCTAACATATCTGTCAGACCAGCTTTATGTGTGCAAAGTTGTCCATGGCTTTGTGTTTGCAGGGCTAGATGCTAAAATATACATAAATACAGACCAGACTTGATGCAGTGGGGAGTTTTAGAAGGGTAATCCCAGGTTTCAGGAGGCCAAGAAGCAGAGTAAAGCCTCAGTAAGACAAAAATCCTTCAAGGCCTGGTTGGACAGGGCTTGGAGCAACCTGGTCTAGGGGAAGGTGTCCCTGGCCATGGCAGGGCATGGAATGAGATGAGCTCTAAGGTCCCTCTGAACTCAAAGCAGTCTGTGATCCCATGCTGACAGCTGTCATGCTCACAGGGCTGTGTCACTGCTCTCCATACCTGCACACACACATTTTAAACAAAAATGAGCTGTTTGTTTCTAAGGGGAAATGCACAGTTGGATATACAACTGTTCTCCACCTGCATACTAGGTTTTAAGTTATTAAATGTAGTAACAGGGACAAGGTTAACTATGCCTTTAATTATGCCCAGCCTTACTTTACAAGGCAAAACAGGAAGCAAAGATCCCAAGACATTTTAAAACCTTTTTTACTACAGAAAAAAAAAAAAATTACCAAAAAAACCTACCCAAAAAAAAAAACTCCTCAAAGGATACCCTACCCAGTTAGGAAGAAAAGGTTTTTAAATATGTCTTTATCCCATCAAGCTGAAACAACCTTCATGGCTGACAGAAGCTATGGCTCTTCAGCAGAAATTTAAACTCTGAAATAGGATGATATTCCATGGCCCACAGTGTCCCTTGCTGTGTCTTGTAGTTATCACACTTGCTCCAGCTGTGCCTTTGTGAGAGCTCTCTGTGCCAGCCCTGAGGCACTGAACTCCAGCTCACTGAGGCTCTGGGAGGCTGGGTTTTGGAGAAAGTTTGGAAAAGAAACTTAGAGTTATCAGAGGACACCTCCTAAGGGTGTGATAACCAAAAGAAAGTTTGAAAACTATTTTGTGATCAAATATTTTACCACACGTGAAGGGGTCAGACAAAGATTACAAAGGTTCAACAGCTCTTTTTTACAGCAGATAATTTAAAGGGGAAAAATAATAATTAAAAGCAGTAGCTGTAAAAGGGAAAGCAGAAAACAGTTGTTGGATTTAGCTGGCCCTCCAAGCTGTCATTTCAACAGTGAGGTGTAATTCAGGCCTGAAGTTTAGACCACCTGATGACAAGAACCAGTAAGTTTGCAGAGTTCCTGCCCCTCTCAGCACTGTGGCCATGGGCTTTACCACAGATCTCCACTCAGATTACACACTACAGCTGATAAGACCTTCCATGTTCCTCAGAGGTCATTCTCACGGAAATACTCTACTCCTCCAGCTGGGACATTACTGCACTCACCTTTTCCAGCCTCTCTGGGCACAGAAATGGACAGGGTTTGTCCAGCTGTCAAAAAAACAATTTCTAGGAATTTTTGCTCTGTGTGAATAAGGTTAGAGCAAATCAAAGTGCTTCTTCTGGAGTACCTTTCAGCACAAATATACTGGAATGAAAATTAAGCTGAGACTCCAAAAATAAAGCACTTGTTTTTGTCATTCAGCACTTCCTGAAAAGGTTCATGATCCCAGGGGGCTGTAGGAGACTTGACTCATTTGTGTTGCTCCAGCTCAGAAAGAAGCAGGAATCTCTTTTTTTTTCTGCTACGGCACTTTCTGAGGGGTTCAGAAAACAAAGCACAACATTTACATCCATTAAAATCTGTCCTTTGGTGGATACTCTCATTCCCACTTCAGTATTGGGGTTCCTAAGGATTTGCTATTCCTGTCTTAGAAGCCTTTTTCCAGAGCTGGGAGCTAGATGTATTTTCTGAGCATTATCCTCTAATGTGTGGTCAAAAGACCAGTAACCAGAGGGATCTGGAATAGTGAGATCTCTTTTTTTTTTTTTTTTGGCAGGCCTAGGGCTGGAGAAAGCTGCCACCTTGTCCTGTGGTTCTATAGCCCACAGCTGCTTTCCAGAGAAGCACACACTGCCAGGCAGCCCCTGCACAGCTTTACAACAGCAGGGCTGACAGAGACCTGCACAAGCTCTTGGGGAACCACACAAAAGCTGCAGGAACAAACTGGACCATCCTGAAGGTGAAGTGCACTGATAGGCTCTGCAGCCTGCACCCCTCCCATGTGCAAGATCAGCTCAGATGTAGCAGAGCTGCACAGTCTTGGGTCTGATTGCTGTGAAAACAGCAATGCTGGAAGAGGAAAACAGCCAGAAGCATAAGTGGGGCCTGTGCCATGCACTTATCTTTCCCCATTGGCTTGGGAGCTGGATTTAAGCTTAGGCCTTTGCACTTGGTCATTGCACAACGTTCAAAACTTAAAATTTCTCTGCTGTACACACTAAATGCATTTCTTCTTCTCACTACTAAACTCCATTCATCTTGAAGGAAAAAGGGAAAAAAAGACAACATAAGGCCTACAACCTTAAATATTACTTGAACTTTCCCATGACAATGTAGAACTTTCTTCTTTTTTTTTTTTGTATCAGCTCTCTTTTCCCGAGCACTGCTTTGTTCTGTGTTTATTTGGGCTTGAAATGGGACTGTTTTATCACAGCTACAGCAGTTGTATTATTAAAGGACAAGTAGATCAGACCTGTAAAGTACAAACACAAAGTACAACTTAGTGATCTTTGGTTTCATTCTGGTTAATAAAAATTCAACAGAGCAGCTAGGCCCCCAAGGCATCATTTACACCATTTTTATAAACTCCCAGAACATGCTGTTTACAAGCAAATGGCAGAGTATTATCTCTAGTTTGGGGGGATATGTAACATTATATAATAAATGCCAGCAGAGCTGGTGTGATCCACCACAACAGCTGTAACAATAAAGGTTGTATAAAAGCAGCAATAAATGTTGCTTTGAGTGAAGGATCTTTCTGTACATGTAAATAAATTTCTAAAATTGTGTACACCTGTTCCAGACCACAGAAAGACCTGTAGCCATTCTGCCCAGGGACTGACTTTTAAAGGCCAAGAGACACAAAGTGGAGATTATAGAGATATAAAAAAGAATACAACAATATATAGATAAGAATCTTCTCTGTCCCTTAAATAACATTTTAGAGCAATAGATACATGTTGTAACATTAGAAACTATGTTTCCCCCCATACCTCTCAGCTCTTTTTACAGTGGCATTACTGCATTGAGCTGAAGGGACTGGTGAGAAGGGGTGCGAGGGGACCAGGGGGACAGAGCTTGACCGGGAGCACACTTTAAATCCCAGTGTTGTCCCAGTAAGTTCTTTCACCCAGTGTACAAGATGCCAATCCAACACCAAGTCAAGGTATTTGATTTATCTACATTTCTGCACATAAAGGAGGCTGGGTGGCAAAGCAGCACAACACCTATCAAAACTTTTCACTATTTATACATTTTAGCAAATGAAGGTATTGATGTTCATTGGCTGCAAGTTACATCATTCTCTTGTTTAGTGGTCTATCTTCTACTGATTAATGATTCTCTCATTTCTCATGCTAATTAGCCCAGTCTTTCTCTTCCTTTGGGTCAGTGGTTTCTTGGCTCAGTGGTCTGTGAGTCATTGGTCATGATCTGCCCCTGCCAGAATTACCTTTTACCCAGTAGGGGTTGATTTCAGCACAATTGCTGGGTTGGCTTTACCAGTTTCTTCCTTGGCTTGGGGATTCCGCCAAATGTCCTTGTGGCCTGTAAATTCTGCATTCTGTGTGCCCACTCTCAGTGGCACATCACACACATCCTTCTTCCCCGGTGCTGTCAACCTTCCCCCCTAGGACTGAGATCACTGAAACATGTGGAGCCCTAGACCTCAGCAAGGCAATTCTACCAACAAGGAATTTCTCTTTCCAACACCTGTACGTCACTTAGAGCTTGTGAGCTGCTGTTTCATGTGCGAAAGCTCCTTTCTTGTTGATTAGGCTTGGAAGTTACAAAGATCTAACATTAATGAACGTCCTTTCTCAGGAAAATGTCCACATTCCTCATTTCGCAAGCCCAGCAGAGGCAGCTCTCGGCAGGCCGGGGCCAGGGCCAGTCCCGCGGTGAGCTGAGGTGAGGGCGGGCTGCGGGCGGGGCGCGGCGGGGGCTGGTCCGGGGACACGGGGACACAGCGGGAGCGCTCGGCATGGCGCAGTACTCGAGGGGCTCGGCCGTGGCCGTCATCCGGCTCCGCAACCCGCCGGTGAACGCGCTCAGGTACCGCCGGGGCTGGGGGCCCCCTTGTGAGCGGGTGGGGCATTCTCCCATTTCCTTCCTTTTCACCTCAGTCCCTCTCTCCGAGCCCGAGTGAGGCTCCCTCCAGTCCCGGAGCGGGGCCGGCCCCAGAGAGCCTCAGCCGGGACTTCTACACCGCTCAGTGCTCGCAGAGGTCCCGGCGGCTCCTTCAGAGGTAGCTTGGATCTCGCTTTGCAAACAACATGCTGAACTTTGCCATAACTTCTGCTCTTTCTTATAATTTCTAGTTGGGGGGTTTCACAGGAGAGGTGCCAGGCTCAGCAAACCATATTTTCTGTCATCTCCCCTGGAAGATGTTTAAAAACTTTGCCTATTTCTCATTCTTGCAGTCTTTAAACATCAAGACACTGCTTCAGCAAGACATAGCACAGCAGCGTTAGCTCAGCCTGGAATGCCTTCAGCTCTCTTTGGCATAAGTCAATCCTCAGATTTTCTGGTCTGATTGCCTGGCCCCACACACTGCTCAGTGCTTGCCTGGCAAATCCCTGCGCTATCCAAGTGTGCGGAGGAGGGGGAGGGCAAAGGGCTCTGTGGATATCAGGCGTGGCTCAGCAAGCAGAGCTGGCACCAGGAGTAAACCCAGCCAGAGCTATTAGAAAGCAGTTCATATGGCCTTTAAAAACGATTGGGAATTGACCTCTAAATACTGACCTTGGTCAAGAAGGGCGCCGTGCAATCTCAAACACGAGCCAATCTGTAGGAGCCTCTGAAATTTTAGTTTTTCATGTGTCTTGAAAAGGACTTATGTGCTTTTGGCTTTACATTAGTAGCTACATTACATTGTAGCTGGCAGTGCTCACTCTTCTGTAGCAACTTGTTTAGATATGCAATAAGAACATTTTCACCTGCTTAAGTAATTACCATGAGAAACTAACTTGGAGTGACTTGGTGAGTTTAGATGAACCAGACATGTACGACCCCAGAACTGTATGGTGTAAGACATCCTTTGGACCTCCTGTGCCCAAGACCAGTCTAAGAAAACTTCCAGGCTGTGCTCACAATAAACTTTCAGTCCTTACCGTGAAAATAAAAATACACACCTAAAGAATCATAGAATCACTGAGGTAGAAAAGACCTTTACAATCACTGAGTCCAACCATCAACAGTAACAGATATGTGCTTAAGGAACCTTAAGTCCCCTCTTTTGAGAAGTCCTGGAGAAAACCCAAAGTCACCTCTGCCTTTGAACAGCAACAGCACAACAACTTCCTCAGGACAGATCTCTGCCTTTACTGCCCTTTCCTCCTGGCCCTGCAGTGCCCTCACAGCAAGGTGCACTTCTGATACACCAAGGGAGACAGAAAGTGTGTTTGTGGTCCTGTCCCTCAGCCCCACAGGGTAGAAGGAAGACCCTGGCAGATTTCAGATGCATTAAACTACAACTTGAGACGTGTCTGTGGTCTTTGGTGGCATGCTAGGGTAATACCTGTTTTAAAAGAGATCCATAATTCCCACACTCTTTCCATCGGGTAGGTGTTAGCTGACATCTGACTGCAGATAGGAAAGGCAGAGCACACTGATCCCTGAGTGCTCCTCCTGCTCGTGCACATTTCTTTACTGGACCACAGGGAGCAGATTTGTTAGTGCTGTTGGAAATGTTTGACTGCACAGGCGATAGCAGGCAGTGAAAGTTACACACAGGAGCCATGTCCTGCAATCCTGAAAATTTCATTTCACAGCAGGCACAAATGCTTTTTAAGACTGGTGAGTTTTTGCTACTGTGCTCCAGCCCGCNCCATCACACTGGCCATTAGCACTTTAGAATCCAGTGGTGGGCAGGAATTTGCTTTCTCCTGTCTGACACCATCCTCTGCCGTGTACCTGTGGGGCAGTGCTTTCCTGAGAAATGTGTGCTGACTCGAGAGTCTGGCAGCAACTTTGGTTCCCACACAGACTCCCCTTTTCGCTAATCACTCTCTCCACCAGTAGAGGTGGCATGTGCCAAATTTGATTTGTTTGGAGGGTTTTTTCCTGGTTTGCAGAAGTTTAGTATTCAGAGATCTGCATTTATGACACCATGGCATTGAGAGAAGGGATTTAGATATGCAAAGAACTGGGAGTTTGGGGGAACAGAAAGACAAGACTTGCAAAAGGAAGGACTGACTACCCCTTCTCAGCAGAGGCAGGCTGCTGGCACTGGGAATTAGAAGGACTTCAAGGAGTATTTCGACATTTGAGCTGACAAGGACAGAAAAGTTCCAGGGAGGATAGGGGAGGCCATGCAGTAAGGGAGCTTATGTGTGGGATTCTCTGAAGTGTGATTAACAGCAAGCATAACAGGTTTGATTGGGAAAGGCTCTCCCTGGCTTATGTGTGGGATTCTCTGAAGTGTGATTAACAGCAAGCATAACAGGTTTGATTGGGAAAGGCTCTCCCTGGCTGTCAGGAATGTCCTTCTGACCCTGATCACCATAAAAATCAGAAAATGTAAAGGAGATGAGAGAAGCTGCAGTTTCAGACAGGTAGCAATGAGGAGAGAATGTGATTACCCACAGATCAGCACCTCATCAGGATGAGATATAGAGAGAAAATTCTGGCATGAATAAGCATCTGCTCCCTAAAACAACTATTCCAAAATTCTACCCAAAAGATGCCATTCTGGCTCTGGCCTTAATTTATGTGCAGAACTGTTCAAGCTGTATTAGCAACTTGTCACACAACAATATGTGACAGTAGCTACTACACAGCTGGATCTGGCATTGAAGTAAGGGAGAGCAGAGCAGGTAACTCCAGCACACAAGTCCTCAATTTCAAGTAGGGGATTATGTAATATCCAGCAGTTAGTTAAAAAAGAAAACACTGCAGGAAGCTATCCAAAGGAAAAAGAGCCTGTGACAATGGTAGAGCCTGGATTGTTCTTGTTCAGGTTTGGGATTTTCAGGTTTTTAAAGTATATTAGAAGCTGAGAAAAATACAGAGGGAAAGGCCCAACCTGCATGTCTTCCATAAACAACATTTTCCACTGTTGGATTCGAGTCTCACTTCTTTAAATGTGACTAAGTAAATTTTCAGGATTCCCTTATAATACTTTTTTTTTTTTAATGAAAGAAATTCACATTCAGAAACTCCAGCTAAAATGTGGAATAATTAAGTTACAAATCCAGCACATCACAGTCACTGCAATGAGTTCCATAAAATAAAAACAACTTGGTATGGTAATCTCCAAGAATATTCTCTTGCTCTGGTGTGCACCTACTCTTTAACAGCCCCTGTTGCAAGTTCCTGAAACCTGGAACACTGAATCACCTTGGCAGAATCACTTTTCTTGCAGTCAAAATAGTACCCATGGTGGAACTGATTGCATGGCATGGGATGCAGCCTTGGAAAGCATGAAGGGAATTTTTGCATTGTTACTGCTAAATGAATGACAGTGTCACAGTAATGAAATACTTAAGAAAATTACAGTGACATTTTGTTTCTTTAATGCTCTAGCAGTTTGAAGCTGGGATTCTCCTGAGAACTTTTATAATTCTACTGTCATATATTTTACTATGATGCTTTAATTGAAAATTACATCTTTTAGAGCCAGTTATAACATGTGACTAACAAAGCAGTGCAGTCTGTCTGTTGGACTATGACATATCCAAGGCAAACTTATCACTCCATCTTAGGAGAACAAGATACTGCAAAAAGTCTGATTTTTCTTCCTTTTTATCCCACAAAATTCCCATTTGGAAAAAGTTACATTGAAATAGAAGAGATATTTACGAAAGTACCAAGTGAAATTATTCACTGCCATAAACAGTCCTGTTGGGTTAATAAAGGCAAGGCAAGGATCAAGCTGTGATTTTGTGGCAGCCTGGACGACTCGTTTTTATTTTGGTAGTAGTATGTTGTTGTAAGTGCTGAGGGCTTGTAACTGGTTTCTTCCACAGAACCCTGAACCTTTCCATTTGCTGCAGACAACCCTTCTAGATGGGCATTTTGCATCTGCTGCTCACATGCCTGGAACAGACACAGAAACAGTGATTGCTTCTTGTCTGCTCCTGACAGAATTGTGCCATTTGTCTATACAATAGTTGCAAAGTAGTAACTTCACATTTGTTTGGATCATGGAACATATTTTTTCTCCCTCTTTGCACCATGGTTTGTTGAGTGTAATGGCATTTCCTAATGGCTTTCCCTGCAATCTCTCAGCCCCTGGGTGATTTTGGTGTTGCTGTGGCCTGGCTTTTCACTGATGCACAAACAGAACCCAAAGAGCAGCAAGCATTGGGTGCAGCCTGTGGGTACTCCTCAAATAGCAGCAAACACAAATATGCCAAGAGGAGGGAGATAAAATAAATTTTTTAAACATATTTAAACACATTTAGTGTATAAAATTTGGAAATGTTTTCATATTCTTCTATGTGGACCTAAATGCAGTGGAGGGATCTCTACTGACTCACCTCACAGTTTTACTTTGGCATGGCCAAATTATTCTCATTTTAAGTTTCAGCCTTCAGAACCATTACTAACACCAGACTTCAGAGCTGTCTTTGATGTCTGGATTGGGCAATTGGTACAAAACTGTCTCTTCTCTCTCCAAAAATAACACTTCTGCCAGTTTCTGGCTGTCAGGTCTCAGGGCTCCCACTGACCCTTCTGTGTAGCACGGCCTTATACATGCAGCAGATGGTCCTAGAGACCCTCCTAGACAGCCCTCCTCAGCCAACAGCCCTGACTGTTAGACTTAGCCAATGGTTTGTCTTTAATTTTTGATTTTGAAGGAGGAATATGCAGAGGTTGGCTGGGATTCCTTCACACAGCTGGCTTACAGGGACCTCCTTGGGCTGGCAGGTTTCCCTTTGCAGACTATGGATTCTGCAAGCATTGCTCTGTCAAAATGTCTGTACACAAGAGTACAATGATGTGTTTTTCATCTACTTCATGTCAAGCTTCCTTTTTAGATGAAATGCCCTCTAACACATAGAGCAACATGCACAAGCTGAGTATGCCTCAGGCCTTTTTATTAATTCTGTGTAATTAACATTGCTGCTCTCCACTGGGCATCAGCAGAGCTCTGCTCCCTTTTCCTCAGCACCAAGCTTAGATGGGGAGCTGGGCTCAGGGTTTGGAGAAGGTCTAGGAAGGAAAGCTGGTTTTATAAAGGACTGGGCAAATGTAGATGATACTTCTTGGATATTCCTCCAGCCTCCATCTGCTTGTGGCTCAGATTTTCTGTATCAGAGGCATCTCTACACATGCACACAGAATAGTCTCTCACAAACTATATCAGTATGTGTGTATATCAGTACATTTTAGTATCTAAATTATATATACATAAAATTTGTATTAATATTTCTATTACTAAAGTCTTAATGCTTCTATTTTTACCTACTATCACTATTGTTACCACCTTGTAAAACAGACTAGGTTCTCTAAGTCCATCCATACGAACACATGAATTAGCTTTAAAGAGGCAAATGCAAAGTGGACATACAGTTGGGTCAGACTTTTTAAATATCTGATTTGAAAAAAACGCTATTTATGCTTCTACAGATCCATTTTGAAATTCTTCATGAATTCTTTGCTGGTCACATTTACTGCTGGTGTCCACAGAGCTACCTGTTCAGATGAGTCAAGACATGTTCTGTGTAGTGTTTCATGCCCAAATTCCCTTTGACAGGATCCTACACAAGTTCAAGTCCAGACCTATGTGCAGATCTTCACAAGATGAAAGCATTATTAACATCAGCAGAGCCTGTGTCAGGTGTTTGAAAGATAACTTTTTATCCCTAGTGCTCCTTTCAAAAAGTTCTTAGATTGTCACTGGTTTAGCATTAATTACTTCTAAATTATGCTAAACTGTTTTCTTGAAAATCTGAATGTTTAATTCATAAAGACATCTTCAAAAGAACATTTCCCTGTGCTGCTTGTTGTGGAAACAGCAGTGGCATAGCCTGAAGATGAGTTCTCCAGGCAGTGACTGACAGGTCAGCAGTCAGCCTGTTGGGTTTGAGTGCTTGTCCTTGGAGTAAGAGGGAGACTAAGGGCAGGATTCACCTGGAGAGGCTGTGGCAGCAGCCAGGCCGGGGGAGTGCCTGTTGGACATGGTGCTCACTTTCACTGGGCTGCTCAGTGTTCCTAACACAGACCTCTTGGAAGGGGGATGTAGCTGAAGGCTACTCACTGAATCTCCATTTTATTTCAGTCTGACAGTTCTCCAGGCTTTAGAGGATGGGCTGAAGAAAGCAGATGCAGATCCCTCAGTGGAAGCTGTTATGATTTGTGGTGAAAATGGGAAATTCAGTGCAGGTAAGACATCAAACACAGGCTGAGCACAAGATGAAATACTTTCCACCTATCATATCTGAGGATTCTCTGCCTCATAACACTGCTGACAAAAGTCCTGATTTGGCTGGAAATGGTCACAAGAGAGGGTGCTTTGTCTATTTTGCTCTGCCACAATTGACATGGGGCACATGACGAGCTGGACCTTGAAGCAGGCCAGAAGTAAGCTGGTCTGTTCATTCTGAAATGAGGGACAGCTTCTCAACTCCATAACATCCTGGTGTTTCCTCAGTCTCCATAACTTGATTTATGTAAAATCTCTGGACCATTTACTGGTCTAGTGTATGGAATATGCCTGGGGTGGGGCAGTGGTGAATAACAGATCTTCAGTTGAAGAAGCCTGAAAAGTTAGGGAATTTCAGTGGAGTTGTACATTGCTTGTTAGTAGCAACTTGTATTTAACTATTCCAAGCTCAATATTACACCAAGAATGTTTGCAAATTTCTGCAGTGACTGCATGATCCTTACAGTTACTCTGTATTTTTGTACTCAGCCTTCCTCGGAGCTCTGTGAACAGGATCAAAGATCCAGGGTTCCTCGAAGGTGGTCCCAAAAGGGGTTGGTTCCTGTTAACCACTCTCCTGCCAGTAGCATGCTCTGCAAGGACTTGGGCATCTGTGAGCAGCTGTGTCCAGTGGCACAGAGGGAAGGATTGTTCCGGTCACCGCCTCACCTACTAATTCCTCCTAATCTTTTGGCGCTCTCTCAGGAGCTGACATCCGAAGCTTTTCCTCTCCGAAGAGACATGGAGCTGCCCTGAGCCCCATCGTGTCTCTCATCGAAAGCAGCGAGAAGCCGGTGGTGGCGGCCATCGAGGGCGTGGCTTTGGGAGGAGGCCTGGAGGTGGCGCTGGGCTGTCACTACCGCATTGCACACGTGAAGGTAACACAGCCTGCGCGCCAGAGGGGCTGCCGAAGGCATCGGGAGCCAGGTACCGATGGCACGAGCAGAGGGACAGGATGCCTTTCCTGGGACCCTCTGCCCAGAGGAGAGTGCCTTTATAGCTATAGGATACAAGTCTGTGTGCTCAGACATTCTTCACCTACACCACCACCCTTGATGTCTTTCCTAAATCTTACTAACTAATTTCACTACATTTCTAAATATAAAGTAACTAGTAGGATAAGATGGCTGTGTAGAAACTTCAGTAACCAAATGTTAATTTGCCCTAGGTCTCATTATCTATATTCTGATGCAGACAGCTGTATCTTACTGACTCATGCAGCGTGACTTTCTCTTATTTATTTTTTTTCCCCAGCACTGTGAATTTTGCACTTCTTTCTGCTCATGGCCTAGTTTCTATAGGTAGTTGAAACTCAGCTAGCATGGAGCATTTAGGGTTAGATTCCTCATGAGCTCTGGGTCCCCAAGGAGCACTTTGACCAAAAGACAGCTTGAAGAATCTTCAGGAATGATCTGGGTTTTTTTTCTTCAATCCCCTCCTTCAAGGTTCAGGAATGCTGAACCACCTCGAGCAGTACCTGTATCCTTGTACACACTCCTCACTGACAGGGCCATCCCCTCACTTCTGCAGTGAGTCACTGTCTCTGTGGCAGTGTGGGCTGCTGTAACAGCATAGAGATACTACACATCATCCTGTGCCACCTAAGGTGAGGGCCATGGAATCACAGAATCATTAAGGTTGGAAAAGACCTCCAAGATCACTAAGTCCAACCTTTGACCAATTACCACCATGCCCACAAAACCACATCATGAAGTGCCATGACTACTGGAATTGTATGTAGTGGTCTTAGAGTAACTCAGTATCTCTTAAAAGCTCAACAGAAAATGTGCAAACTATTTTTAAAAGGCAACAAAATCTAGATACTTTTTTTTAAGAGAAGACCTCCATACACTTTCTGCTGCCCCTGGCTCATCTGCCGTGACTCTACCAGATATCAAATGCACCAAGAGACATTTGAAGGAAGATTAGGGAAGAGTTCAGTGGTGTTCAAAGCCAGGTTAGATGGGCTCTGAGCAATCTGGTGTAGTGGAAGGTGTCCCTGCCCATGGCAGGTAGGAAACAAGATGCTTTTAAAGTTCCTTCCAACTCTTTAGTAAAATTGCAAGAACTAGAGTAGGGAGATGAAAGTTAAGCCAGCGTGCCCTCCAACATTTGGTAACAACTACTTGAAAGCATTATTTATGCATGTGTCAATCTAGGGAATGCTGTTGGCCCCTACAGTTGCCCCCCAGTGCTGTACTAGCACAGAAATCCTCTGAAAAGTCATGTTTTCCTTGTGCATTTGTACAGAAATCCTTCAAATGGTCAAGTGGGTTTTTTGGTCAATATTTTATATAGCAAAAAGCAAGGATGAGGTTTCTATGTAGAAATTCTGAGGCTTCCTAGGAGAGCAATGTGACCCACATCTGCTTGTCTTTCCTCTATTTTGCTCAGTTTGCAATTACCACTCTTTCTGATCAGATTTTTTGTTTAATTTTACTGCATTTTAGGCTCGGATGGGTTTGCCAGAGGTCACCATAGGGTTACTTCCAGGTGCTGAAGGCTCTCAGCGACTCCCCAGACTGATTGGAGTACCAGCTGCTCTGGATATGATCACTACAGGTAAGTGCTGTGTCTGTATAAAAGAACATGGCATTGAGTCATACCAGCTTGGTCTAAAAACCAAGAATCTTTTACCTGTGTAGCTGCTTGGGCTGTAATTCTACTTGCTTCCACCCATGAGGGGCTAATTACCAGCTGCACAAGTCATTTGATCAGATGGAAAAGAACAAAATTGCCCATCAGGCTCCACTGTAGTCACCTTATTTCTCTTTTTATGGCAGGAAAACACATTCCAGCAACTGAAGCACTGAAGCTGGGCTTGGTTGATGAAATTGTGGAAGAAAACACCATTGAGGCAGCAATCCGTTTGGCAAACAAAGTGATTGGTGAGGAACAAATTGTAGCAGTGCCATGAAATAATTGGTGATGTTTCAGGGCTGAAAGGAGTCAGAAAAAAGCCCACCACTTTGTTCCAATTTATACGCTCCATTCTTGAGTTTTGGCATCCATATAAGATAGAATTAATTGCAGAATTTGTTTCCTGTTGTCTGAAGTGAAAAAAATCAGATGCTGGAAAGCTGCAGAAATTCAAGTGAGATTCAGGGAACAGATATATATCAAGTCCTCCTGCTTTTTCATTGTATATCCAAACTCACATGCTCCTCTGGGATGCTGCACTCTGCAGGTTTTGGGGAGTTAGTGCTCTATCCATATATAGTTCTGGATCCCAGCTGGCATTGCACGCATTCTGGTTGCACCATCCATAATGGCTGAGCAAAAATAACTTTCTCCCTGTAGTGGAGGGGTTGGCACATCCTCTGCTCAATTTAATAGTCTGTAAGTGACTCTGTCCCTAATCCTTTGGGTGCTGTGTAAAAAAACGGCCTGTCCAGATGGGAGGGATGGCGAGAGATTTTTTCCTCCATCTTAGAAATAACAGAATCAAATTTGCTGGAGTTAACTTAGGAAGAGGAACATTCCTTGTGCAGCATGAGGAGCATTGCCTTGAGAGAAAACAGAGCATTTTTTTGATACTGACCTCCCTGTACCTTTGGAACCTGACCACTGGATTTCATCTGGGGCTCTGTCACAATGAGACGAATGCAGGAAAGCAAAAAAACCCTTCCTGCCCTGATCATGTGGCCTTTACAGGCAATGCTGTCCAAGCTGGGATATTGGTTTTGCTCCTGCAGTTCTCTTCACTTCACAAGGCCCCTTCTCCATGCTAGAAGCTGAGGCAGCCTAAACTTTGTCTTAGATGACAGTGCACCATATTTTAAGGTAATCCAAAGAATGGGCTGTTCTTAAATATCAGTGTCTTGTGTACTTCCCCACACCTTGAGATGTACCAGACAGGCACCAAGGTACCCTTTGGCTGGGTTTTCTATAGCAGATGCCTGTCCTTCTCACTGTATTGATCCTACAGAATGTTAGGGCTTCATTTTCTAGTGCAGAATCATTGACATAAGCAGTCCTCTTTTCTCTTTCCTGTATGTCATCAGACTAAATATAATTCTTTAGCAAGTCATGGGTGATGTACTTCACTGCTGCTTCTAAGAAAAACAAAGGTACTTTGGTTCACTGAGTTTGTCTGTTTTGAATGAGAATTCTGTTTCTCCATCTGTTGGGAGAGCAGTGAAATATTATCACTCTTCTAGGCAAATTAACCCAACAAACAGTGCTCCCTGTGATGTACCCTCTGGGCTCTGAATGATGCTTTGCACAAGATCTATGCCAGTAGTGATGACAGCAGCAGCAGTGTGTCATGAAATGAGTAATGGATACATTGCTGGAACTGGCAAATCAGAAAACAGTCTGGATTTCAACAAATGCTATGTGCAATTGGGTGAGGTTTAGATATTTGCATGTTTGTTTCTTCCATGACAGACATTGTGCAGTGGCTGACAGGTGTGAAAGCCAGCTTGGCCTTACAGGAGACCCTCAGGAAGGAAGCATTGATCACACTATTTCTCAGGGTAACCACTACCAATACTGACAAAACCTCTTCTTTAGCTTAATCTTCTTTTGGAAATGGTCAAGCTTCATCTTCTTGGGAAATTTTAGCTACTTTTTTTTTTTTTTTTTGCGTTGTATAACCATACAAGGATCCTGGCTGAAGTCCCAGCAGGTAGCTTGTCCTAGTCTTACTCATTATTAGATTTTCACTCTGTTTATTGCTGGTTTGAGTTATCCCAGCAAAAATGAGTAATGTCATTGATGGTGTTTCACATCACACTATATATCAACTCCCACAGAACTTTAAAAATGCTTTCAGACTCTTTCCAACAGCTTTACTGGCATTTACAATACATGTTTTAACAGTGAAAACACTGGTGAGCCAGCTAATCTATTTCTTTCCTGCTTGAAAAATTTCTCATTAGACCCCACAGAAGACCATGACAAGTTTTGATACACCATTTACCCTCAGGTTATCTAATAATTTGAAAGATTGGTGTACCCAGGGCCTGTATGTTTCTTTTGAGTCATTCCTTGCTTTGTGCTTTGCTTGAAGTTAATAAATTTCCTGTCCTACAAAGGCAAGGCAGCAGTTCCATTTTTCTCCATCAAGCACTAACAGGGCTGCAGAAGAGATGATAGTCTTGTACAGCTGGTCTGGAGTTTGTTCACATGGAGTTCTGCTTTCAGTAAATGCTTTTCCGATAATCTTAATAAAACCAAAGAGAATGTACCAAAAATAATGCCATCACAAAATTCCACTGGCTTTGTGTGGCATGCAGCATTTTGTTTCTGATGAGATTTTTTTAAAACGTGAAGCTACAACTGCTGACTTCTTACAGAGCAGTCTGGCTAAATAACTGGTTTTGTCACCACTGGAATTTCTATTCCTGGGAAGGCTGTACTGCAAGATAACTCTCAAAGAATCAATTCAGAAATAATTTTCTTCTGAAGCTTTTTCAGTGCCGGAGCTGCAGTATCTCATGGTGGGAGATCAGTCTCAAATGACTGCCTTACTGTATCAGGGGTCCTTGGTTACTGTTGTGATACACAGCTGACAGAGCTACTTTTATGGCATGTTGGGAGAGCATTCTCATCCATACATTTTTATGGATTGTTCCTAATGAAGAACACCTTCAAAAGATGCTCTGAAACAGTAAGTGGGTGTTGGAATACACAGAGGCAATTACTGATCCCGAGTTCGATTTTTCATTGTAAACCAGTATTTATGTATTGCAGATAGGAGTAATTCCCTGACCTCTCCAGGCAAACTGGCTTCTCCAGGCTAAAGAAAACATCTTCACTTCTGAAGGCATTTTTTAGAAGGAATAGACAGGAGCTAAATCCTTGGGGACAAGGAGAACATCCTTTCATTAAATGTGCTTGACAATCACTGCAATAATCCAAAGCTGCATTTCAGGCTTTTCCCAGCTGATGGCATCACAAAGTTGACAAATGGCTGGAACTGCTGGTGACATGCAGCAGCTTGCATCTCATCCTGCTCACTTTTTGCTGGCTTGCTCTGGTCTTCCTCAGCTGGAGGAGAAATTGGCTCCTGGCCTCCACACAGCAGACTTTGAAACTCTCCATATACATCCCTTGTTTTTCTGACCCCATCTGCTGATTGACCTCAAAGCAGAGCAGTACCAATGCCTTGCACCAAAGAGACAAGGAAAACCAGAGCAATTTGGAGTAGCTCAAGCTCCCCAGGTATTAATCTGTGTGGAAAGATGGTGAGTTTCTGCCTGTAAGCTACTGGGAGTTGCTGCAGAGGAAGGGAAGTAGTTGTTCCTTCTGAGGCTCATCAAAGCTAGGGGTGGAACAGATGCTGCTGGTGGGTAATTGCATCCTTGAAATGGAGGCTGGAAGAAAGGCTTTCCTTTAGAGCTGCAAGGTCTTTCTGTGAGCATCTCTGCCAAGATGCACAATATCAAGACATTTTAATCTCTCCCCAGGGCTCAAGGTTCTGGCTGACACCTTCCTTAGACAGAGGCCTAGCCAAGTGTCCCTTGGACACAAACAGAGTTTGTGAAAGGTCTGACATGGCCTGGAATTGTCTCTGGCAGCTGGAGGGGCAGGGCTCAGCTTTATTCCTCAAAAATTCACAAGCAGTTCCCTGCATAAGGAAGAACGTTAGGCTGGCCCTGTCTCTTGCATGTGCCATCTCATAGTGCCCCAAGGGTTTGCAACTCTAGGATATTTCTTTCTTTAAATAACATAATATTTGATGCTGCGTGAATACATGGTGCATTTGCTGATAGAAATGTTACAGACTTGATCTGCTCTTTGTGTCTCCTGGACTACAAACCTGGTAAACAAAGCAGGAGTCTGTGTTAGCTTCTGTGTGTGGATGATGCTCTTCCTGCAGCACTGATGTCTGGCACTGTTCATCATCTTCCTGCTGCTTTGCTTTCAGAAATCAAGCTGCAGGTGTCCCACACTGATCTTTTCTTCCCAGATTTGGATTCTGATAATTCTTTCCTGATCATAAACACGCCCTTTATTCTTACTAGCATTGCAGAAACTAAGATACTGCACAGAGGTGCTGTAGAAAACCTGTTTAGCTTGCAGCTAAAATAGGAGTTTTATTACAGGACCCCGAGGTTTGTTTTTTTGTGGTTTTTTGGTTGGTTTTTTTTTTTTTTTTTGTCTGAGAAACTGTCTCCTGTCCCCCATCTCTATTTGTGCTTACAGTATTATTTGCTGTCTGAAGACCAAGCTAAAGGCTCCCAGTGGTATTCCTTTTTTACCAGCCCTTTCCACTGGATGTCATATGAAGTCCCTTGATCTGCCCAATCTTCCAGGCATCAGATCAGCTTTCTGGGACAAGCCTTAGCTTTCCTCTTGCAATAGAATATAACCCACTATTTAAGTCCTAAATAAAGAACTGCAGATAAAGAGCATTTCTGGGTTAAAAACTTAGACTTAGGGGAAAAATTATTTCAAAATAAAGGAACATTATCCTGACTAAATCCTGCAATACTGGCTGATACAAATTATATCCACTGTCAATGTGAAAACATTTTTATGAACTCTGATTAAAAGGGAAGCTACTTACACAGTGAGTGTTCATTTTTTTGTGCTCACTAAGAGGCTTAATTAAAAACCTGAGCTTTGAAGACTTTTATTACAAGAAATCAGTATATTAACTCATCCTGGAAACTTGTATTTCAATTTCTTGTAAGCATTATTCAGTCTTGGAGGAAGAGCTAGAGTCAGGACGTTCCTCGGGCAGCCATGCCTGCAGTGTTGCCATTATTCCTGCTCTTCAGCATCCCCTGTAGGATTTCCTGAGTATTCTGCTGGTGCATTGGCACTTCCCGAGCTCAGACAACAGGAAGAGAAAGGGGAGCTGGATGCAATATGCCACCTTGGAAGAAAGTGTGCCCCTATGGCAGAGCTCATCTAAGAGGCCAGGGCAATGAGACACTGTCCCCAGCAGCTTCAGCATAAGGTTCTCAGCCCACCACCTGGCTTTGGTGGCAGTCCTGGCTGCTTCTGGGAACAGCACTAGCAATCCATGCAGTGCCATGCTGCAGCTAATGATGGGTATGGCTGTGATGACAGCAGGGTCCTTGTGAGTGTTGCAGTATCAAGAGTATACATCCCAAATTGCTGATCTTGTTCCTCCCTGGTCTTTGCTGAGGAAGCTGCCTTTGGAGCAGAGGAGCACCTGAGTATGGCCAGGTCTGTACTTACAAAGAAGACAGAGAATTTTGGCATCTGAAATGTAACCAACTTCTCTCAATTCAAATCCTTTCTAGGTATCACCATAGCAACCTCTGTCTGTAATAAACATCACATATTTGTGTGGCTGTTTGATTCATCCCCTGCTGACACAAACATGAACTCTCCCTTGTTATTCATTTGCTGCCCAACTCATGCTGAGTGAGATCTCCTTTTGGTTAGCCCCAAAGTGACTTGAGGGGCTTCTTCAGTCAGGGAAGAAGTCAGGGAGTGTTTTCCACTCTCTTGCTATGTCTGGGTCAGGCCTCTGGCTTGTGTCATCTGGGTCCAGAATACTAAACAATACTGGAGGAAAGCATCATTACTGAAGCCTATAGAAAGATCCATATGAATGTGGCAGCTGGGTCTGTAGAGGGAGAGAACTGGAAAGTCAGGGCACTCTGAAGCTGAGAAAGGGAAGAAGAAAATTACTTCTTTGAAAATAAAGTCTTACTTTTTTTGAAGTTTGAGAAAGGACTTGAAGAATCGTAATTGTCAGAGCAAGGAGAAATAAGGAGAAATGTCAGAAGCTTTAGCTCTAGATCCAGCTCACTGCACCATGCAAGCCCTAATGCAGCGGGAGTTGGAGAAGAGGCAGGCTGCCATCCCAGCCTGTGGAAAAGGCTCTGGAAGTCTGGAAAGACTACATCTGAAAAGATGTGGATGCTTTGTTCTGTAACTCCATTTCTCTCTCCCCTAGGTCAGCCCCTGGGACCCCGCAGGCTCAGCCTTAAGGCCGTTCCCAAACTGCCCAACATGGAAGCGTTTCTGCGTGAAGCTCTGGTGAGGGTGAAGAGCCAGGCGCGGGGGTGCCTGGCTCCGGAGCTGTGCTTCCAGGCCGTGCGAGCCGCCACCGAGATGCCCTTTGCCGAGGGGGTGCGGCGGGAGCAGGAGCTGTTCCGGCTGCTGCTGACCTCGGGGCAGGCCCAGGCGCTGCAGTACGCCTTCTTCGCCGAGAGAGCCGTGCACAGGTGGGCAACCCCCGGCGGAGCCTCCTGGAGCAGCGCTGCCCCGCAGCCCGTGCGCAAGGCAGCCGTCATAGGTAAGGACAGCGAGGTGCCGGGGTGGGGACAGCACAGCCGACAGCTCGCTCACACCCACCACACCCACAGATACTCCACACCCACTGGTGAGGCTGTCACTGCATTGGGAAGCTCCAAATTCAGATGGCAACTCACATGCCACTAGATTAGCACCTGATGTCTTCTCTTCCTTTGGAAGAACAGCTTTCTCTCACTTCAGAGACAGCTTCCTGTGTGGACCATAAGCAGTCTGCTCCTTCTTTAACACCTTTGCTTCGTGCTAGAAGCAGGTCTGTAGGAAATTCTCCTCCTCCTGGTCTAGTTCTGTACTGCAAGTGCATGTGCACAGAGTCACTCAGGGATATATTAATACAAAAATGTTTTGACAGCTGTATTTTAAGAAGATTTCATCTCACTGAGATACACTCCTGCCATTTTGTAGCCCAGCAAGATAATGCCTTCATTAATTTTTTATAAGAGCAATTTAAATAAAACCTTCAATGCACTGCTGAGATTAAAAAAATATCTTTCAGCTCTAGCTGTTGATAGTAGCACTCAAAAATGGTTAGACAAGTAATGGAGCACTTGGAAAACATCCATGCTGTTTCAAGGAAATCTCACCAGATCAACACTGTTTTTTTCCTGGGTGCTTCTCGGGGCTCTTGAGCTGCCTGACAACTCATTTTAGGCCATAGAGATTTTTTTTTTAAGTTCTCTTCATTAGCTGCCATGCCATAAATTTAATAGAAATGGGTTTTTCAACAATCTGTCCACAAACCCTGTGGCTGTTAAAGTATTCAGGTAAAGAGGCATTAATTATTACCAGGTTTATTCTATGACTTGAAGAGCACAGAAGTTTGGACATACACTTTTTTCAGTCCCACACAGGTCATCCTGCAGTGTGTGCTTTGACAGGAGGGCTTGTGTTGGAGTTTGGGGGAATGACCAGGTGACCAGGAAGGACATTCTCTACTCTGTGCTGCTAAACCATGCCAGAACAACACACTTGAAAAGACCTAATCACAGTGACAGCTTAGCCAGAAGGGCTGTTAGAGCTGAGCTGCCTATTTTGGGGCTGTAACTGAGCTAGGGGGAATTCTGAGGACAAATGCAACCTCTATTTGAAAGTTTCTAGTAGAAACAGCAGCTGTACTTTATTTCCAAGCAGAATTGGCTGGGCTGCATGTCTCTTCCATTGAATTAAGTATTTGCCACTCATCTCTGGACAGATTTCTGAATTATGGTCTGAAACTGCCCCAAGCTCACCCCCAGGCTTCAGTGTTTTTATAGCTGATTACAGACAATGCCCAAGTTAACTCCTCCTTCTGCAGAACAAATAAACTAAGTGCTTTGACACTTCTGCTGCAAAGCACAATCTGTCACACTCTGGTCATTTGACTTACCCTGAACTTTCCCAAATTTTTCAACACTTCATAAAGTGTGCATAGCCCAGGTGGGAACAGCATTCCAGGAGTAATTACACCATGGCCAGGTACCAAGATGTTTCTTCCTTGCTCCTGCTCAGTATGCCCAGGGTAACAGGCAACCTTGATATTAGCCATATTCAACAAATGCAGTTAATTATCTACTGACAAGTGAGCAGCTGCACCCCAGGGATGAGGAGTGCAATTACAGGGGGCAGAACCACAGAATCCTTGAGGCAAGAAGGCACCTCTGAATGTCATCTTGTCCAACATCTCTACTCACATGGGGTCACCTAGAGCCACTTGCTCAGGACCATGTCCATACAGCTCTTGAAAATCTCCAAGGATGAAGACTCCACAACTTCTTTGGGCAACCTGTGCCAGTGCTCAGTCAGCACCAAGACTCAAAAGAATTGTGTACTTTTGTTCAGATGGAACTCCCATGCTTCAGCTTGTGCCCATGACCTCAGGTTTTATCACCAGGGGCCACTTGAGTCTAGCTCCATCTCCTTTACCAGGTACCTTTCTCTCAGGTGTTTATATACACATGGGTGAGATCCCCCAAGCCTTCTCTGTGCTGAAGTCACAACTTCCTCAGCCCTTCCTCACGAGACATACTCCAGTCCCTTAATCATCTTATTTGCCCTTCTCACTCCAATCACTCCATATCACTCTTGTACTGCAGAGCCCAGAAGTGGACCCAGCAGTCCAGCTATGGTCTTATCAGTACCACACAGAGGGGCAGGATCACCTCCCTCTAGCTTCCAGCAAGACCCCTCCTGACATGGCTCATATACCATTCATCTTGTCTGTCACAAGGTCATATTGCTGCTCAGAGTCAACCTGGTGTCCACCAGCACTCCCAGACCCTTTTCTGGGGAGCTGCTTTCCAGCAGCCAGCCCCCACCATGCACTGTTCCTCCCCACATACAGGACTTAACTTCCCCATTCCTGAAGACCCTGCGCACCCATTTCTCCCTCTGGATGGCAGCACAATCTACTGTTGCATCAACATTCACAGTACCTGGGTAAGGCAGGCAGGCAGGGCAGGCTCAGAGATCGTGGCCAGGACCTACTGGAAGTACAGGTGGTCAAGCAAAGGTCCCAGGATGATGCAGGTACAAGGTAAAGGTGGGAAGCCAGTCTGCAGGCTGAAGTCTGGATTAACAGTGGCCATAGCCACAGTAAGCCACCAGAACTCCTCCAAGGAGGCTTAAGAAGGGGACACAAGTCCAGGTCTGAGCTTAAATGGGGTTCAGAGGCAATTGGCAGTTCAGGTGGGTGGAGACTCCAGGTGTGGCTAGTCAGGGACATTAAATCCCATCAGTGCACTCAGGGCCTTGACACTCACCCAGACTCCAGCCCTCACTGAGTCACTGTTCCCATTACACAGCCCCTGCATCCCACCAGTAGAGCTTGCTTTGCTCCTGCTCTTGTTCTCGTGACATGCTCTTGATCATTTCATGTGACATATCTTATCTTGGAGGTGCTTGATCACCTCCTTTTAACCCTGAATCCCACCAAAGTGTCACTGCTTTCTATCACTTCTTTCTGCCTCTTCTTGTGCTTTTTTTTCCCTTCTCTGGAAGGTTTCCCTCCTATTTTGCCTTTTGATATAAGTGAAATTGTAAGTCCATTAGAGAAAGGCAGAGAACATGCCAACATTATTGTATTTTTTCTTTCAGGCTACTGTAACAAAAAGTCATTCTCCAGCCAGTACAACGCTCTACAGTGTTTTGTAACTTCATGTTTTTGATCTGAAGTACATCCCTGCAGCACCAGAAATCTAAATCCTAGGGATGATTTTTGAGGGACTGACACCTCTTAAAATAGTGCTGCTCATCCATGCAAGTATTGAGTCTACCCTAGGTGACCCAGGGTCTCTCTATTTTCACTGCAGAGAGGAGGGCAGTCAGAGAAAGATGCTGCTTCAATTTAGGCTCCTCAGAAATCATGCAGACCCCACTTTCCCACAGTGCTGTGCTGTTTCACACACTAAAACCATGTTGCATTATGCTGCTCCTTCCATCTCTTATTGCTGCACGGTGAGAAGCAACTGAGATCATGTTGACTTTTTTATTATGACTTTTTGATTTCTTTGCTTTTGCTGTTCTGAACTCTTGGCTCCTCTTTTCACTTTCTCTGGTTCCCCAACACCCATGAAGAAGGTTCTTTTCTCTATGTCCCTTGCAGCTGCATCTCCCCACAGCTCCCTGCTTGCCTGGACTATCACATTATTTCTGCTTGAAACTGATACCCTGAAACAGAGAAAGCAGGAGCCCCAGTCTACAGCAGCCCATTACTCCCAATTGCTTATTGTTGTTTTTATCAGGAAAACCAGAACAGTCCTTGCATATTTTTACCAATCTATAAAGGATTATTTCAATTGCCAGGCATTTTAATGTCCAAATATTCATTATAGTTCAGAGTGTTTTCCACTGAGCAGTATTTCTGTAGTATGTGACTGTACATGATCTGCCTTGTACATATTTCAAGTTCTTTTGTTTTGAAATTTGTATTTTTAAGTCCTTCAATTAATTTTGTATGATTTTTCATATTCTAAGTACCTCACATGACAGATCAATAATTAACCATCATTATTCACTCAGCTTGCCCAGCAAATGGATTTGCCATACCCATATTTGACCTGAAATTACATATGTACAAGTGCAGTTTTAATTATATGTCAAAGCTTCATTTCACAATAAAAGACCAGGAGCAGGATGGCTGGGCACTGTTCCTGCTCCTGAAGCAGATTTCAGTCTTTTTTGGAAAGATGTGCCTTGGACATGAAAATAGTCCCCTGCATGGAAGATGAGAATATAGTGTTTTCCTGGTTTGGGGGAAGGGAGAACACTACTGAATAAGAAAATAGAACATACAGCAGAAATTCTGGAGCAGTCTTCACCATGTTTCAGTCTGTGTGATCTAAGCTGAGCAGGAGACATCTCCCTTCCTCTTTCTTCCACAGCCTTCTACACATGTGAGGCCTAATGATCCCTTGCCATTTTTTTTCTGCTCTAACATATTCTTCCCCAAGATCACTTGGCTTTCTGAATTGCAAAAGAGGAGTCCTCAGAAATGCCTCTTTTGCTGCTAGATAGCCAAAGCTCTCCTTAGTTTTACAGCCCAATTTTAGGAAATATTTTCAGGGGAATCATGCTGTGCAATCTCTAATGTAACAAACCCCTTGGGGCTTTCATTACTCTCTCTGCCAGCTTCATTAAACATCATTTCATACAGGCCATTGCAGAGTTCTGTAGGAAGTTGAGAGACAGCTTTTCTAGGTCAGAAACAAGCTTGGCAAGCTCATATCTTATCTATAAGCCTGTTCCCGTGGCCTAGAAAGTGTAGTACTACAAGCATGTATGCCTGTCTCTCATGGGATGGCTAAAACCTACACAGAGCACTCATGATGAAAGCAACCAGGGGAATCACCTGGCACCACTGCAGAGCTTCCCTGGGAAAGAAGCTTGGGGAACATCTGCTCACAAAAGAGGTTTCAATTTAGGAAAAGGCAGTATGTTCATATGACAAGAGAACCACTAAGATTTCAGTCACGAGACTGAAGCTGGGAGGATCAGGGAGGCAATAAGACCCAGGATGTGTGGAGAACTTGGAAATTCCAGAGAGAAACCTCAGGCCTCCATGGTGGGGAGGAAGGGACTTCAAGAGGGAGCCATGTGGAACTGCAAACACTTCAAAGAAAGCCTGACAGATGGGGATGGGTTTGGGGGGTGAGTTACCCTCCTGCACTGCAGGAAGAAAGCACTTTGTGTGGCTCACCTAAACCTGTCCCTAATGTACCTGCTCCTGCATCAAAGGCTCTGGAATGTGAGCACAGTGGGAGGAGCTACTCATCTTCAGGCTTTTTCAGCCAGCAAACCATAGACACTGAATTACTAAGAGTTGATTCATCTTATTCTATATTTATTTTCAAATTAGTTTTCAGCAGAACTCGATTACGAAGTAGCAAATCTAATTTCCTAGAAAGGAACTTCAGCACTTGCTTGGGAGTGTAATGATGGTTTGTAAGCAGGCTGCCAGCTAGTGATGCCAGTAAAAACTATCTTCTGCTGGCTAAGCAGGGAATGGTTGAAATGTCTTGTGTGCACACAAGCTGAAGGTGGGCAGAACTAAACCAAGAGTGTGTAGCATGCAGGAAAAACATCCTACTTTGTCTGACCTTGGTTGCTGGAACTTGTTTAAATGATGACATCATTTCAGCTCTTCTTTACAAAGCTGATTTAGACAATATTTTTAATCCCCTAGTTTCTGTTTATTTGTTTAGCTGACTTTCATTTGTAAACCTGAGATTTAAAAAATCATTTTTACAGAATTGTAACAGACCTATACTTTGTCTGGTTGCTGCTATATTTAGGACATTAGTAATCCTCCCATTCAGAGGCTTCGCACTTTCAAAGGTGGTGAAATTGTGCTGACCTTCCTCACTAATTTGTATGAATTTAGTTGGAAAAGCCCCCACCATGGGAGAGCAGGATCAGTGGTATGGGTTGTGTGTCACAGGAAAGTGCAGCTTCATTTAATGTCACAGAGGACAGAGCTGGTGCAAGGGATCAAGGCAGTGATCTCTACACTGGTATTCCTGGGGGTATGAGCTGGGGGTAACACACTTATGGAGGAAAAAATTACAGTGTGAATGGATTCTCAGTTACAGGAATTCAGGAATTCTGGGCAAGAGATTTAACTGTGTGGTTGGATAAGGAAGACTGACTTTGAGAATCTCCAGAAGTTAGGAATGATCTGTGTTGGAGGGCTTGAATAGTTCTTGGTGGGCAGAGATACCTGACAGAAAGTGAACAGCAGGTAAAAGCTACTCATGTGGCAGAGTGATTTAAAAGGAGAGAGAAGATGTTGAAATCTAGATTAAGAACACTGCGTTAGTTCCATCCTGTTTGACCAGGCACTGGGAGATACATGAGACCTTAGAGAAATCTGTTTAGAGCAGATCAGCATCCAAGTCTTTACAGAAATAGCAACTGAATTCTGTTTTTGCTTCAAAGATCATGCAATGAAGAGCAGAAGGAGAAAAGGAGGGAGACAAAGAAGAAGCTTGGAACGATGAGGGAGAAACCAACTCTTTGAACTTTGCTGGTGTCAAAATCTCTGGGGGGGTGTATCTGCTCAATGCCCATAACAGACCATCTCACAGGAACAGTGAGGCACTGATACCCGCAGGGTGAAGTCTTGCTTTGAACCTGCCTGCAGAAGGTCGTAACAGGGTTGCAGATGTAACTCAGAGCTTCTCTCTTTGATCCCCAGGTTCTCACTCCTCAATGATCCTGGTTTCCATAGGATAAAACTTTGCAGAGATGAGACATGAATCACACAGTCTGTGCACGCTGGGTGAATCCCACTGGCATTTTGTGAGCTTGTGAGGGTACTAACTTGCCTTTGTGCTACCTCTTTTCAAACATTTAGGCTCACCAAAAGAGCAAATTCACCTTTCTTTTTCCCAGTCTTCAATATCTGTTTTCTATGTGTGCACTACTTGTTTTTAAGAGGCCTCCCCTTTTTATCCTGGAGATACAAAGGAAATGCTACTTTCAGGAGATTAATTTTCTATTCATTGTTTTTGATTCTATCTTGCTTTTATCCCTAGGGCTGGGAACAATGGGCCGAGGCATTGTGACTTCTCTCGTTAAGGCCAACATACCTTTGGTAGCCCTGGAGCAGGATCTGGAGTATCTGAACAAGGGAAGAAAAGCTGTAATGCTCCTTTTGGAACATGAGGCTAAGAAAATGGAGAGGGGTGCCCAGACCCTGGATTTCCATAACCCTGCACATCTCCAGTTCACTGTGGACTTTGATCTCTTGCGTGATGTAGACCTAGTCATCGAGGCTGTGTTTGAGAACATGGCACTAAAGAAGGAAATATTCCACAAGCTGTCAAAGATCTGCAAGCCAGGAGCCTTGCTGTGTACGAACACATCAGCCCTGAACATCGACGAAATAGCTTCTGCCACGAGCCGCCCGCAGCAGGTCATTGGCACCCACTTCTTCTCCCCTGCCCACGTGATGAGGCTGCTGGAAATCATCTATGGCCGCCACACGTCCCCCACTGCCATCGCCACTGCCATGCAGCTGGCCAAAGCCCTGAAAAAAGTTGGAGTGGTGGTAGGGAATTGTTTTGGGTTTGTTGGGAATCGTATGATGTTCCCGTACGTACAACAAGCAGTTTTCCTTTTAGAGGAAGGAAGCAGACCAGAAGCAGTAGATCGGGCTCTTGAAGATTTTGGGTTTAAGATAGGCCCTTTCCGCATGTCTGACCTTGCCGGGCTGGATGTGGGCTGGAGGTCCCGGAAGGACCAGGGCCTGACGGGGCCGTCCCTCCCCGCAGGCACGCCGGCCCGGCAGCGGCACGGCCAGCGCTACAGCCCCCTGCCAGACCTGCTGTGTGAGCAGGGCCGCTTCGGGCAGAAATCCGGCAAGGGCTGGTACCAGTACGAGAAGGCCGGGGGCAGGACGGCCACGCCAGACCCATGGCTGCACAACCTCCTGTCCCAGTACAGAGACGCCCATCGCATCAAGACCCGCTTTATAGACCAGGAGGAAATCCTGGAGCGGTGCTTGTTTTCCCTCATCAACGAGGGGTTTGCCATCCTGGCTGAGGGAATAGCATCAGGCCCAGAGCACCTGGATGTCATTTACATCAATGGCTACGGGTGGCCAAGGCACAGGGGCGGCCCCATGTTCTACGCCTCTACCGTGGGGCTCCCCCGCGTGCTGGCTAAACTGCAGAAATACTCCGAGGCCCACCCTGATGTGCCCGGGCTACGGCCCAGTGCCTTTCTGAAAAAGCTGGTGGCTGTGGGGAACCCCCCCATCAAGGAGTGGATGTCCTACCTCAGCCGGCAGAGCCCCAAGCTGTGATTCCTCTGATGGAGGCTCATGTCCTGAAACCGGTGCTTCAATTGCACTGACTCTTCCAATAAAACCCAAAGTGCTACAAGCTTGTAAACAAAGTCACGGGCCTTCCGAGACCTTTGCAGAGAATAATTTTGGCTGATAATTGATCTCAGTCCCCTACCTGCTGCAGGTCATCACTGCCTTCATCCATCCTTCTCTCTCAGCCCCAGCCTTATCTACTGTATTCACACACTGCTGTGTAAAGGCCTGTCTCATTTTGCACTGCCTGCAGGTCATCACAGCTGTATTCCTCTTCCAGTCTGTCTTTGGGGAAGGCAGGGAGCAGCATTTACAGCCCACAATGCAAATCATGGTTGGAGCCAAGAAAATTACGATCACAGTTCAACCGAGACCTGCCGGATCTACCAAATCCTGTCTTCAACCTATTTCCCAGTTTGTTTCAGTTCCTTCCTGTGCAGCCACCTCCCCTCAATTTCCTGGCTCTTCTGCAGCCAGCCAACTGGAACCTGCTCCCTTCCTGCTGCTGGGGGACAGATGGCACAAGGGTGCAGCAGCTTTCAGATGTAAAGTCAAATGAAGTGGAGAGAGCAGGTCTGGGCAGGGAGCAAGGGGCAGTCCCTTGCTGTCCCCTGGTACTGTCTCTTCTCCCTGCTGCAGAGGAGGTTTTAATAAATGCCAGGAAAGCCACAAATACATCAGCCTGACTAACCTCCCCTGTGTTGGCTCATGACTGGTTGGTGTTGGCTCATGACTGGCTTTCTGCATCCAGACTCCATCCTCTGTTGCCATTATCCCCACCTGGCTTTGTCCAAGCAGAAACATCTTCTGGCATCTCTCCAATGTGGAAATGTGTTGCCATCACTCCCTGCATCTTGCTTGACTACAGCTACCAGGTCTTGGGGCTCTAATTTACCAGCTTGAAACATGGCCTGGCACTGGCCAGGTTTTCCCATGATCAGAGGGTGTCCTGGGAAGGGCACAGCACAAGAGCTGTGCAGGCAGGGACACTGCTTGCAGGCAGCCAGGGAGGTGGCAGATCTCTAGCAAAGGGCAGAGCAGAGTGAGAGGGAGCCAAACTAGCTCCAGACTTGATGCTTTGGGACAAAGGTTCCCATTTCACATGTCTAGTGAATGTATCTTCCAGTCTGGTGTAGGGAATAGGTTGGTCTGTATTCCCTTCTCAGGGGCACTGAATGTTTAACTTTTGATTTTAATTTAATAACACTGCTTTGATTATCTAATGACAGATTATATAGTGACATAGGTGAAAAAAAAGCAAATGTGCCTGGTTTTTGTTTTTTCCCCATCCCTTCTTTACATCATGGAATTAGATAATTTTCCTGTTTCTGAAGGAGTTTGTGTCTGAAGAGGCTGCACACCTCTTTTGTCTAAATATGTTTTACTTTGCCCTTTGTCTACTCTTGTCCACCAGTGGGTGAGGGAGCAAAATTGAGGGGATGAAACCCATCAGGAGTTACAAGCCAAGCCAAGTGCCTGGTTCCAGGGAGGACTTTTCTCCAAGACAGGAGAAGGAGTCACTCTAGGCCCAGCAAACTGGGGCAGTTTGCTCCTAATCACTCCTGTGCCATAGCTGAGAGCAATCCAGCTTGGCTCAGAGGTGAAGCACTACTTCCACAGGAGCAGGCTCTGTGTGACACGTTACACAGCAGCCCTGGCTGTGCTGGTGGCTGCTCTGTCATCCCCAGGACAGCTCTGGACATGGTGCCCTGCTGGGCTAACCTCTCCTCTCCTGTGCCTCGTGCCCTGGTGTTCACCTGCACTGGGCATCACTTGGGAAAGGGCAATTCCCTTGCAGCAGGAGGCTGTGGAGCAGAGGGCGTGCCCTTCCTCTGGAACAGCAGTGTTATCCCAGGATAACACCAGCTTCTATCCTGGGGCCAAAATGCCTCTCTTCACCTGCAGCACCTGTGTGCTGGTGCCTTTGATGGGACCGTTTCCCTCATCAGGAATTGCTGAGAACAGAGGTTGTTCACACCAGTAATGTCTCTCCTGACAGAAAGTTCATTTATAAATTCACATCGACCAGAGCAGCCCAGCATCGATCGTTCTGTCTGCCTGACGTCCCAGCCGCCAGCGGTGACACTGCTGTCGCCTCGAGGTCGCATTCCCAGCTCCGGGAGGGCGGGGGCAGTGTGTAGGAGCCCTGGCCTCTGGTCTGTTCCGCTCCCGGCACGGCAGAGCGAGCCCAAGGGCAACCCCAGCTCCTTGGCCCTCAGCCCTGCAGGGCAACCTGATCCAAAGCCCTTGGTGCCTGCTGACAAGCAGCCCAAGCAGCAACCACCAGCCTGTTGTGTGAGCTTCTCTGGTAAATTGTTAACAGCCTTGCACAGTCCCCATCAGCTCAAATGTGCAGTGATGCCAGAAATATACCCATGAGTGAAATGTTTCTTCATTTAAGAGGAGAGAACACAGCCCCGTGCAGAGGAGAACTTGATAACAACTTGGTACACGATTAATTTTCCCACCTGTCTTTTCAAACCAGTTAACCATTTTCACTCAGTAGGAAAATATCTGTTAAAAATGTTTTCCAGGTAAAACCATCCCTACAGGTGAGGAATGTCCCCAGCTCCGCACACTTGCTGCATGTCTGACTATTCCAAGCTATCCATGAGCTGAGGTTATACAGTTCTCTGGCACGGTGAGGCTGTGGCGACACAACATGAGCTGGCTCCAGTCCATCTTTAATCTGTGGGCCCTGCTTTTGCTTTCATGTGGTGTCTGGCTGCATGTCTGTGCTTTCTGCACAGCAGGGTGCTTGCTTTCAGTCTGAGGAGATTCGCTGAGCACCCGTGGCCTCTCTCATGCAGCTGCAGGATTGTTAGATATCTTTAATTAAGTCAGTGAACTCTGCCAGTGCAGCAGATGCCTCCATTAACTGCTCAGCCACAGGCATTGTGCAAAACAGTAGCAAATGGGAGTGCACCAAAGGGGAGGATTGCCTTAGCTTTGATCAGAGTGCCCTGCAGCACTGGCCCTTCAAAGGGAGGCAGAGAGCTCCCTGCCTGAGGCTGCTCTGCATGCCCAAATTGGATGGGGGCGCTTGGGTCTTGCCAGAAACACCTACACCTCTTTCTGTAACCCACACTTCACCTTCCTTTATTTCTTTTGAACAGAAAGTCATCTGACAGCCCAGGCTGGTCTGAGAGCAATTCTGGAGGTGAGACAATGCTGGAGAGGAAGGACTTTGTGCCAGCAGGTAGAAGTGCCAGTTCTCCTTGGGCCAGGGTTCTCGTGGGAGCTGAGCTGCAGCCCTCATTTGCTGCTGGTGGGCTCCAGGGAACGGGGGGACATCAGACAGTGTCAAAGAAACACCAGCATTTGCAATCAGTTTCTCCTCTGCTTGCAAACAGCTGAGCAAGGTCCTAAATGTTTGCAGATTTCAGTGGGATTTTATGCAGATAAGCCTCCAGGAGTGTCAGAATACTCTCTTTCCATAGTAATAAAAACTGGAGACCTTTAAAACGTACAGGCCTGTGAAGGTCTCTCTTTCCTGGTGACCAGTGCCAAGGGAGGCTCACAGCCCCTGCTCAGTGCAACTGGGTACCCATCTCCTCCCAGATAAGCTGAGTTTAATGCTGTAGCCATTCTAGATCTCAGACGGTGAGGGCACAGCTGGGACACAGTCATGTGGCACTGAGGTGCTGCAGGAGGGGACCATGGATGAGCAGGAAGGGCCAGCAGCTCTGCAGAGACCAGGTCTGCACTGCCAGTCAGGGATCACAGTCAGAGGTGATTCAAAGCCCCAGTGCAACTCTGTGCTCTGCAGCTATGACCCATATGCCTTGGTCTGACCCATAAGGTGTGGAGCTCATCACAGCCAGATGCCAGCAACTTGCTGTTCTTAAGCCTTTCCTATTGGCAAGAAGAAAGTGATTCTCTCAGCACACCTCCAGGAGGGTGTGCAGGATAGGGACACCTCTGGGATCTATCCAAGGACAGATCCCATATGAACTGTCTGGGAATATTCTGGAGAACACAGAAAAATAAGTATGTTTTGACTGTTTCTGACATAGAGCTATTGAAGATAAGGAACTATGAAAATGACCATTTGATTTCTGTTCTAGCAGAAAGCTGACTTCAACTCCCAGTGCTGAGCAGAGCAGCAGTAAAACTGCAATTTTCTTTCAAACATAGCAGGGAAACAAGTCCACCGCCACACTTATGAAACAAATAATGTAGCCATGGCTCAAGATAAATCCAAATTTAAATTTTGGCCTAAAGATATGATTGTTGGAAAACAACAATACACTTTCATAGGTTTAGTAACCAAAACGATATCTACTGATTATTTTACAAAATGAAAGACAAAGTTTATCAGTTTTTTTAAAATCACAGTGTGCTTAGAAAGAAATGGGTTTCTGAATTAGATAAAGTAGCATGATTAAAAAAAAAAAAAAACAACTAAAACCTGCCTGTGCACGTGTGCAAGCAGCTCAATGTCCTGCTCCATTGGCTCTGGCACCGCAGGGGTGATCTGTGTCCACCTGTCTCTCAGACTAGCGAAGAGCTGCGCGGTCGGAGCGCCCCGGATCGCTCGTAACCGAGGCTGCTGCCTGCTGCCCACACTCCCCGGAGGCTGCTGTCCGGTGCCAGAGTGCCAGGATCCCATTTATCAAGCCCGGTGGTGTCTGGAGAGGAGCTCCACATGGCCGGGGAAGTGCTCGGGGGAACCTGGCAGCCGGCCCACAGCCCTGCAGGGAGCTGGGCTTATTCGCCCGGGGCTGGTGGCCGCTCCCGCCCGTGCGCTCGGGCCGCTGCGAGCGCCGTGGGACAGCAGTGAAACCTCCCAGCGGCCCCAGCAGCCGGCAGCGCCCTGTGCACCGTCCCGGGCTCACCTCGCCGCGCAGGGCAGCCCGCGGGTCACCCTGCCACCCGGCCGGGGGACACAGCCATGGGGGGCACGGCCATCGCGGGACACGGCCGCCAGGGCGCATCGCCATCGAGGGCACGACCATCGTGGACACAGCTATGAGGGACCACGGTCACCGCAGGGCACTGCCATCGTGGGGAATGGTCATCGAGGGACAGAGCCATCAGAAGGTATGGCATCGGGGGACAGCGCCACCGGGTGCTGCAGCCATCGGGGTACCGCGGGCGGTGCTGCGGGACCGGGGCGGG